>SZWC01029022.1:0-22570 GCA_023375785.1 Penium margaritaceum
ATATGTATATGTATATGTATATGTATATGTATATGTATATGTATATGTATATGTCTATGTATATGTATAAATATATCTCTTTTCTAATACATAAAATATAATGAATATATGAAACCTAAATAATAAGACAGATGTAGGGAATAAAATGTATGATTTTCCTGCATTATATTTCTTGATGATTTGTTGAAGGTATATGCTTCAACTATGCAACCTTTTTATTTCATTTTTCATGAAAGTGATATTAGAGTTATACGATGAAGTTATTTGAAGTTGTATACATGAATAAGGAAGACCTATAGTTTTCTATACTTGGCAATGAATGAAAGTTGAAATTGTTCCAATGAGTAACATGGACTTTAATGACTGAAGTTAAGTAAATGTGTTTAGTTTGATATCTTATATGTATGTACTTATTTCAGGACCCTTTTCAGGTTTTGATGCTACTGGGACACCTTGTACAAATTGTTCATTTTATTGTTAGCCAGTCGCGGCTTTGGTTTTCAGGAAGCCTTTCCACTTGCGACCTCCTCTCGTTCTCGTCCTTTTTGTCTATATCTATCTTTGGGTGGAAAATCATTAACACTTCCTTTGTCCTTGACTCTGCTTCTTTTATTTGTTACACTTTCTCTCACTAAGACATGGACGGAATTCCCTATTCCTTAGTTGCGCACTTTCAGTTTGCATCTGGAATGCCCAACATAAGTAGCCTCATGTCTGTCACCATTATGAAAGGACCCTGTTGTCTTCTAGTTTCGGTTAGGTAACCTCATGTTTTTCTTTGCTGACCAAATCGATTGCGATAATGAGCTGCACCATCTTCGTGAAAAAATGCACTTGGTACGACACAAATGAGGTCGATTTATGAAAGGATTTGAATAATAAATGTCAACATTTTAGTTTTGCAGCAGCTAGATCAAATTCTAAACTATTTTCAGGAGAGCATAAAATCATATGTGGATGAGCTAAAAATCAGTCAAATTTGGAGATGATAACACAAACTTATCACATGTGAGAACACAATATCTATTAAAAATATTCTACTAGTATTTTTATAGAAATTTTCATCATGTTATAAGACCTTGTGCCACATCACCACACTCTCCACCAGCATTTTTTATGTATACACAATGTTTCTTTTGTTGTAATGCTAAAGATAAAAAATGCTTTACGACATCAAATATATGTTGAACATCATATGTTTCACGAAGTAATCTTTAACAGTTTTCTTCTCATCCAAGTGTCAATAGAAATACAAAGAGTGGGAGGATGAGAACACATTGTGGGAGATTTTATGGCGTAGAAAAAAATTAATTGATTTTTATTATGATTTCTTTCATTCTATTCCAAAAGGTTGAAGAAGCCGAACAACATTTGTGATAAGTAGAAAATCTGACACTCCAACAATTGAAAGGTTTTACATTACAAATAAATTGATGAATTGGTTCTTCTCATCTATGCGAATTATAACTTTTCATTCTAATATGAGAAGTTAAACTTTTGCATCATATCATATGAAAATGTTTTTCATGCATTTTTAACACATGCATATAATCAAATGAACCTCCTACAATTTGGTCACGTGTGACCTCATCAAAGTTTTTTTTTCACATGAAACGTTTTTAAGGGACCACGTTTATCTGAAGGGAACCTCAAAGGCTAAACTACAACAGGGCCAAAGAGGTTCCATGAAAAGAATATAACATAAACCATGAATGATCTAGCAAGGGTGCAATGTAACAGATCTCCTTCGCAATTTTTGAGTGGCAGTGAACATGGTGTGGGAAACAAACCGTGGTTTATGGCCTAGGACTCATTGGAAGGGAATTATCAGAGAAATTTAGTACAAATTTACGTTATTCTTTGCTAATGTTTAGCCTTATTGGATTGAACCACATCTCTCAAGCCAATAGAAAAGTCCACCAGCTTACATACATGACCTTACGATAAGAAATCAAATTCAAACCATAGGTGACAACAAATAGTTTAAGCTGATGTCCTAAGCTGCCTAATGAAAGGGTAAGGAAGACCTGTTAAACATCAAGAAAATATTAAAGATAAATTTTGAAAAGGAGGTCAAAGTTCACATGGATTGTACATGTGCTGCCATGGTAAAATGTGGCGCATGTCAATAACATAAGTACAAAAAAGCCAAAATTCATGTTTGCTTCACAATTTACTTATTCTAAAGAAGACATAATCATTGACCTCCACATTAGTTGTGGTAGGTTCACTTCCAACAATGCATAGTCCACTACCTACTAGTGGTGATTTTGTTACAAGTCATCCTTATACACATGGGTATTCCTATATCGTCTCATTGAACTGCAAAACTTCTCATTGTTCATTATTTGAGTAAAAACATGGAATGTTAAGTTGATAAGTACATGATTTGTTGGCTCATTACAGTAGTTGGAGCTTGTTATCAAAATCCTTCCTTCCTTATACCGACAATTGCATGGACCAAATCAATTTCTCAAACAACTATTTTTAATCGTTCACACACTAGTTGGTTCTTATGGTGCATTCAACCATCCAATCATGAAGCTTGCTTAGAACTACTGAACTAATAAGACAAAATGGAAATTCCACTTTATTCCTTGTTAACAAAAACTGACTAAAGACGTATAAAATCTTTGTTTATCAAAGAAATGACATGTTGTCTAAATTTGGGTGTAAGCCAAACACAACGTTTGAAACAAGACACTTGCAAAGACACTCAAATAGATGAAGCAAGTAATCACCAATAATTTAATAATCAAGAATTTCCATGATAGACCCTTTTACTATTTTTATGAAGTATTATCTATGAGGAAAGGATTATTGAAAAATCAAAACAAGGTAGTTGGGAATGTATTGTTGTCAAAGTTCTAAAACAAGTTGTTGGGAAATGCTTCCTACTTGACTCCATTGACATCCACCAAGTGTTCCATATGATTTGATACATACGGTTACTAGATAACCATGTAGTATGAGCCTCAATGCATCCTTGGAAACAAAGCAAAAGGCAAAGAAAATCAATACCTTATGAATTGGCAGAGATATAACCCATTCTAGAATGATTTGGACCCTTACTGTAAACTTGATGATGTTCCATTATGTCTTTGTTTATATGGGTGCAAAATATTAAATCCTCTATAAAGTTGAGTCCTTAAAATCAATGCGTGGGCAGTTCATTTTCCAAACTCATGGCATAAGGTGGAACAAACTCATAAACGTCTTGTTATGTTTTTAGGTAACTCATGGAAACTGCCCCAACCTTTAGTGTTCCCTTTGAGACTATCCTCATAGATTCTAAGCAATATCATAACAGGTCAAAATGACCATCATGAACCATGAATATCCTGAATTCTCTTCATGTTTTCATAAATCTTTGTTAAAGTAGCCACTCAGGATGCCGCGTTGCATGTGTCCCTCTGCTGAAGTGTCCAGGTTTGAAAAAATAGCTTAACATTGTTATAATCTCAATGTTGTTTTTAAGAGTTGCACCACATGCTGTCAAACACACACTACCAACTAAATGTTCATCAGTTCCTGATTTTCAAAACTGTAAAACCTTAAAGAAAAATCTATTCAAACAAGAATTCTTCCATTCGTTATGTCATTTGACTGTTACGTGTTGCATCAAGGGGCATGCAATATGCAATGTGGTTTTATGGTGATTATTTTATAGAATAGGTGTCTGCTAGTGTTATCATTACTGTTGATTCTCGTTTTTTTATTTGTCTTGAAAAATAGATCAAATTACTAAAAAATGTTTTGATAAACGAGAAGTTTGAAGCTAAAAATGGAATAATTGATGGGTGTTTTAAGAGGTAAGAAAAAAAGGATTTTTTCCCAAATAGTTATGTCTCATACTACATTTTATTTCAAGGGTAGTACATGGATTCAGAAAATGAAATGTACCAAATAGATAGGATGCCCATAAAACAAAAACATTAAGTTATCATCAATCAAACACTAGTTATTATCTACTCGTAAGCCCAATGTTAAATCATCCTTGCTTTTGACCGGTGTTACCAATCAAGAGAAGACAGAATATAGGTCAATCTCTCCCATGCAAGGATTTTAAGGGAGCAATGGTTTATCTTACTCTTCATTATTTATGGAAAGTTTGTGTCATTGTTTAAGCTTTTTAATGTTCTCAATGGGAAAACTTAGTACCAAGCATAAATCATAACACTTTACAAGGGGTTTGCATTGGAACAAAACAATTTATTGCTATTTTCCAATTAAGAATAATTCCTTCTTATTCTATTGTGTTTTTTTCAACATGCAAACCCACTATTCCACGATGTATACCCTAAGAAAACCATACCCCTACATATAGGAAGGCTTTTACAGTTTTTGTTTTGCAAGGTATCCTTCTTGGCTTTGTGGCATTTGGGTCTAGTATTGTAACGGGTCGAGTCTCCAGCTCGTACTCTGAATTGATTGTCGAGGTTTGCAGAATGGCGTTCTCAATCCGCGTCAGGGGCTTACCCCCTTTGCAGGACTGAGGGGCAATCGTCATCAACGACCGAGAGCAGGGAGACTCAAATGCTTCGAGTCTTCGGAGGCCCATTTCCGTTTTTAGCCCTACTCCTAGTTTTGAGACCAAAATTAGAGGTTTTTTACCTCAAACTCGTGTGTTGGCACAAGTTATCTTGTTTATTCTATGTCAGAGTTTTTCATAAACGATCTTTGATTTACGTTTTTCCGTTTTGGCGAGAAATCGGTGCGTGCAAGGCACACAGGCGATTTTGCACCAGTCCTCTCTTCCTCACCCTTGCTCTCTTGTCCTCACCCTCGCTCCCCCTAAACCTTGTCCTTGCTTGCTTGTTTTCAAGGAGGGCGAGGGGGGGCGAAGGGCACGAGGCCACGAGGCCTCGCCCTTGAGGCTCTCGTGGCCCCTCATCCGCCGATTGGGCTGAGGCCACGATCGGTGGCTGGCGGCTAGCTGGCCGGTGGCTGGCCGATTGCTTGACCGCCACCGGCCGTTTAGCCGGCCGGCAGCGAGCTAGCCGGCGGTCAGCAAAGTGCTGGCCGCCGGCAAGCCCTCGCTAACGCGAGGGGTGGTGTGTAGCTACCCCTCGCTTCAGCAAGGAGGGAGGGCCAAACCGGCCCTCACGCTACATTCCTCCCCACATGTTATGAACCGTCCCGATTCATGAACAACAAGTAGGATTGTCAGTTAATGAGTCATCAACATTGTGAAAGAGAATTAATAATTTCAATCACCAGCTAGACATGAACACGTGCATGGTACTTTGACCTAGGATGCAGCTTGTAGGTCAGCACGGCTAGTGGTCTCCTCCCTTTAGGTTGGAGCGTCCGCGCGACAACCATGTTGGGCATCCCCAACCTCCTATGGTCGATGTCCATGAATGATGCCCAGTGGGAATGTTGTTTACTTTTTCCGTGTTCAGGTGCTACGCGTTGATCTATGCAAGCTGGAAGCTTGCTCCAGTACTCGTTGACCACCCTTATGGGCAACCAAGATTTAGGCTCCCATGAATTATGTTCAAGTCCACAGCCGGCCCAATGAACGAGGTACTCCCTAACAACGCGTGACCGAAGAGTACGCTCTTGGTGCTGGAGTAGGCGAAGGACCTCGTATTGGCCGTCAGCAGCAAGGATTGCTGGTAGTGGCTAAACGGTTCTGTGTGCTGTGTATGGAGATAGCAGGCTCACATGAAACACGTCATGTATCTTCATACTCGGCCAAAGTAGCAATCGGTATGCCGTTGGACTGATGCCTGCCACAATGGCAAACGACCCAATCCACTTTGGTAGACGTTTTCTTCCACCTGGCGACTTCAGCCGAAGGTTTTTAGTGCTAAGCACCACTTTATCACTGATGTCAAACGAGACCTCTCGGCAACCTTTGTCGGCATATGCCTTTTGACACTACCAAGGTGCTTGAAGGAGACCCTTCGCCTTCTATACCAAGGAGTCGATGCGCTCGGCAAAGGCTTGAGCGGAAGGAATGTGCCCTCCTGTACTCCCACTCTTCACCAATGAAGAGGGTACCACTGGATGTCCACCATTGTTCAACACAAACAATGTGAACTGTGTGGACTCGTTCACTGAGTTGTTCACCGCAAAAACTTTCGGTGTTAGGAATTCATCCGAATCATGCAGGTTCCACATACATGCGGAGCATGTGCTCCATAGTGTAATTCATGCGCTCTGTTTGTTTGTCAGTTTGAGGGTGAAATGCTATCAAAATTTGTGACTCACTACTGATGTACTCGTGCATCTTTTGCCAGAAATTTTTAGCAAGTTTTTTTATCTCGATCGGAGATAATGTACAACGGCAAGCCGTGGTACTTTACGACACCCTCAAAGAAGAGACAAGCGATTTCCTCTGCGTTCACATCAGTGGTTATAGGAATGAAGTGTGCCATCTTCGTCAAAAGATCCACGACCACTAGTATTCCATCGTGGCCACGACTTGTGGCCGGAAGACAAGTAATGAAGTCCACGCTGACGCCCTCCCATGGAGTTTCAGGAATGGTAAGCTATTAGAGGATTCTAGCATGCTTCCTGTTACTAGCCTTATTCCGAAGACATGGGTCGAATGTCATGAAATACTTACGGACATCAACACTCCATCTTGGCCCCAAATAGTGGTCCAAGAGTGCTTTTCCGGTCTTTCAGGGTCCCACATGACCAGCGACCGGCGGGTCGTGGAACTGGGAGATAACCTTTGCTCGAAGGTCTCCCAAGTTTGGCACAACAACTTCTTCTCCGTGCTAGTAGATTCTTGCGGCCTCCACCAACCCGTACTTGTCCAAATTTTGAGAGTCTTAAAACCAAGAATCCACATAGTATCCCATCCGGATCTTGTTTACAAAACCGTTGTAATGGATAATCTCTTGTTGTGGTTGCCACAGAGGTGCAAGGGGATATGGTGATTGTACTATTACTATTGCAATGGCTATAAAACACCCACTGACCTCAGTGGTTGCTTTTATTTCCACAGATTGTTGGCTTAGTGGATCGACCACATTGATGCGTCTTGGCCAATACTCCCATGTGAATGAGAATCGACTCTGGTATTCGCTCTAACGTGCCTGTCGTCTTGACAGATTTGGTTGCGTTTAGAAAAACACCAATGGATTATGGTCTGTCACAACCGTTCCACCCCCTTCAGCACCCTCAAGGTAGCAACACCACATCTTGAAAGCGTGTACTACCGCAGTCAGCTCTTTATCTCTAGTTGTACACCGTGTTTCTGCGAGGATGAGCTTTTGGCTCTCATACGCAACTGGGTGACCGTTATGCATGAGGACGGCTCCAAATCCTACTACGCATGCATCACATAAAACCTCCAATGGTTGGGATGGATCCGAAAAGGCTAAGACGGGAGCCGTAGATAGAACCTCTTTGACTTTGGGAAAAGCATTCTCGTCATCAGGTGTCCATTCGCAATAAATTTTTTTTTGCGTGAGCCTGGTTAGCGCTGCTATCAGGGTCAAATACCCTTGCATAAACCGTCAAAAGTAGCTTGCAAGGCCAAGAAAAGACAGAATTTGCCCAACATTTTTGGGGCATGACCAGTCCATAATGGCTTGGACCTTTTGTGGGTCGACACGGATGCTGTCCTTACCGACAATGTGTCGAAGGTATTTGAGCTCATCTTGTGCAAACTTGCACTTGCTCACTTTTGCATAGAACTTTTGTTCCTAAAGACTTGCGAGAAATTCGCGCAGATGTTCTATATGATCTTCCATTGATTTGGAAAGAACCAGGCTTTCATTCAGGTGAATGAAGAAAATCTGTCTGAGTTGCTTGGTGAACATTTGGTTCATTTCTCTTTAGAAGGTTGCCGGGGCTTTTGTAAGCTTGAAGCATAACACTCGGAACTGATAGTGTCCCATGTGCATTCGAAACGTGGTTTTTGGCACATCATCTTCTGTGATGCGGATTTGATGGTACCCTTGAGAAAAATCCAAGGACAAGAATACTTTTCCGCCTTGGAGTTGGTCAAAAAGGTCCTCAATCCACGGTAAGGGGAATCGATGTTTTACCGTGAGCTTGTTCAACGCCCGGTAATCCACGCACATGCGTAAACCACCATCCTTTTTTTTTCACAAAAAGGATCAGCGCACCGTTTGGCAAGCTACTGGGCTCGATCCACCCTTTTGCAAGGTACTTTTCTATTTGGCGTTTGGCCTCTCGCCTTTTTGCTAGACTAAGGCGATACATGGGTCTGAATGGAGGATTTGCCTCCGGTTGCAACGGAATCGTGTGGCCCATGTGTCTTTCTGGTGGAAGCCTAGCCGGTGGGTTTTGGAATACATCCAAGAAGACTCTTACATAGTGGTCGGTGTTGCCACCACTAAGCATGTACGATCATGCATCCCACCTGGTGATGCAATATTTTGTGGGCAACTTCGGTCAGCAAGTGTAGAATGCGGTTCAACAATCGGAGAGAAAACAACAGAGAAATCTGAACTCGTAAAAAACTCAAATTATTTCACATCCTCATCTGAAAACATGAATGCACACTCGTGATCCAGTTTTACCTCTGAGTGGTCTTCACTGACGCCACTCAGGGGTGGAGAAAACACGCCCCGTAGACCTGTCCGTTTCCACGGCCGGGCCCATTGCTGCCACCACGAGCTTCTCCATGGCCCTATCAGCGACCTCCCGTTACACCATCCCCACGAGGTGCTACTACTACAGCTAATGTCGTGGCTTCTTGTCCACCACCAAAATCATGAGGGCACTGAGCCCTGAAGTGGTTGGCTGCATGCAGTTGTGGTAGATCCCTTTGCGCAAGGATGTGTTACAATGCTCAAGCGCCGCTTGCAACTCGTCATTCTCACGACTGCACTTGTTGTTGGGGCCCTTGTATCCACCAGCCTCCTTGGCTGGAGGGTTTGCAGGCTGCTTGCTTTTTGCCCCGCCTTACTATCCAACTGACTCACCAGCCCTTGCAGCGTCCATGCGCATGTTGCGGCCTCGTTGTTCATGCGTGTTCGGCCGTGCATTGGAGTGTTGCTTAAGGTTTGTCGAATACACTTTGCTCATGTAGTCACGCAACGACCTCTTGCTTGTCCAATCTTGGCCAGCGGCTATCATGGCGGTCTTGTCCTTCAGCTTCTTGCTGGCGAGACCATCACGCAAGTACTCCACCAGCATGCACCCCGGGTACTTGAAGGTCTGATTCCCATGGCCCTCGATGAAGCTTTCGGCTTCCTCCACGATTGTGGCGAACTCGCTCAAGTAGGATTCGAGCGGATTGCCCAACAACATGAAGTCCTTGATCTTGTTGAAGGCACATTGCGCCTCCTCATGTAAGGTGCGCTTCTTGTGCATGATCGTGTAGAAGGCCTCCCATGGCATGGGCTGCCACTCGAGGTGCAGCTACTACACAGTCCACTCCTTCACCACATACTCAAAGAGTTTGTCTTCAAGCCGTGTCGTGGCAAGGCCCCCCCAGTGGCTCAGTGGAGCCTTGTGGACACGTAAAACGTGCTCCATGCGGTTCAGCTAGTCAGTCAGCTTCACGCCCTTTTGGAAGATCTCCACACTATGAAGGAAGGACGTGTTCATGACCAACCATGAATTCGTCGAGGTAGGCGAGTCATTGCTGCCACCGGCAGTGGCATCCGCAACTGCGGCACGCTGCGCTTGCTACTTCATCTGCACCTGGGTCATGCTCTACAATGCCTTGTCAAGGTCGTTCCATCGGCGACTTGCCTCATGGGCAGCTAGGCGCTGCAACTGGCGATCACGATCGAGGTGGGTGATGCTCTGCCCGACGTGGGCCAGTAGGTTCGAGAGCACGAACTTGGGCTCTGATGTCGTTAGAGCATCGGCGATAGCCTCTAAGGCCTTGCGTTGTTCGTGCACCCTTACCCACTACAGAAGGGTACGGTTTGCATACACGCCTCCAAGGAGTCCCACCTTTTGGAGGAGACTGTCATCGGCGACGACGCTCGAGTGGGCGCTGCCCTGCCCTATTGTGGCGACATCGTATGAAGGGGGGTCCACCTCCATTCCTTCAAGTGGTGTCGTATCCCCACCGTCGGTGGTGATCTTGAGTCGGCCAAACGCCTTAGCAGCAAAATCTGTGAGCCTACAACGATCATCGCGAATTGCTTTCGCGGCGACGTCGTTCGGCTTGTTCTCGTAGGAACTTCCCATAAGACCACTTTTAGCGTCCTTCTTGCTCTCGGTAGTCTCGGTGACGTCGGCAGCTTCAGGTGATGCGGCAAGCGTTTTATTTTTCACAAGAAATTGGCTCGAGTTCCCCGCACGACAATGAGGATGGTCGCGATCCTCGTCGCTTTCGCCATCGTCAACGTCGTGCTCTTCGTTGGGGTCTCCTTCTCGGATATCCTCCACCATTGGGTCGTCTGTTTTGTGGGGATCGCCCACGTGCACGTCAAAATGCTCGTCGAGGAGTTTTTTGACCTTTGCACGCTTCTTGATGTCACTGAGGTTGGCATTGGTTGCCTTAGGTGGTACGTTGGCCTTTGGCGATACGGTTGCCTTAGGCGGTACGGTTGCCTTCGGTGGTACGGTTGCCTTTGGGTTGGCAACCGTGCTTGCGGCGGCGGCTCCAAAAACTTGGAGTCCACCAAGAGCTTGTGGTAGGGCCGTCACCACCTTGCCCTTGTTGGTCTTGGACGGTCCGGCACTTGCCATCTCATCGTTTGTACAACTAGCACGTGAAGGTCATTGTGAGGATCACCCCACAACTTAAAGGAGGGATCGCCTCCTAAAGTCTAGCTCTCACGATCGGTGAGGCACTTTCAACTTAAATTTTTATTTTTCTAGGATGCCACGTTGACACAAGGTTGTAGGTTTTGATACTAGTCTTCCTAAGCCGTGACTCACGGCCATTGGCAAGGGCTAGTACATAGAAAAAGAGAAAATTACAAGACAATGAAATGAGGAGTGTGAGTGTTGCTCACAATACAAGAGGAAAGAGTGACAAGGAGAATTCTAGCAATTCCTACCAAGCCTTCCACTCTTTCCTCCAACGTATCTTCCTCTGGTCTTCTTGTCTTCCTTGGTCTTCTCTTCACGCTCCTTGAGGCCTCTCGCGTTCTTGGACGGCAACTCCCTTGAGCCGGCGATGTTGGCGAGCCGCCAAACATCTTCAAGGTGTCACCCTCCTTTTTAGGATGCTCTCACGCCGTGAGAGTCCTTAAGCTTTGGAAGGAGCGCTCTCCCATTTTTTTGGATGATGGAGTTTAAACGGAGGCTTTAAAATGGGGAGATTTTTGTGGTTTATTAGGGTAGAAACTCCCCACCCCGCCCCACAAAATCCTTTTAGCCCTCCACAAGTAAAGAGAGGCTAGAAAAAAGAGTATCTACCAAATAGAGTTCTTTGAAAGCTTTCTAACGCACTTTACGGTGCTTCAATCCGTCAAGTGTGGATGCCATAGTCCCTTCTGACGTTTCTCTTGATGTTTGTAGCTACCAACGGTGTTTTATCCATGTCGTAGCGACTGTTTCCTTCAAAATCTTGGTCGCGGAGGTCGTCTGGCTCTAAGAACCACTGTAACAGGGAAATTCTCTAGCTCCTTCCTGAAGGCGTTGTCGGAGTTCGCATAATGGAATTCTCGATCCGCGTCAGGGGCTTTGCCCATTCATAGGACTGAGGGGTTATCGTCATTAATGACCCAGAGCAGGGATACTTGAATATTATGAGTCTCCAGAGGCCCATTTCCGTTTTTAACCCTACCCCTTGTTTTGGGACCCAAAACAAGGGTCTTTACCTTGAACTCGTGTGTTCGCACGAGTTATCTTGTTTATTTTATGTCAAAGTTTGTCGTAAACAAACTTCGATTTACGTTTTGCCGTTCTAGCGTGAAATCATTACCTTCAAGGCACGCTGGCAATTTCTTGCCAGTCCTCTTGTTTTCACCCTTTCTCCCCCTATCCCTTGTCCTTTCTTGCGTGTTTTCAAGGAGGACGATGGGGGGCGAGGGCACGAGGGGACGAGGCTTCACCCTCAAGGCCCTCGTGGCCCCTGAGCCGCCGATCAGGATGAGGTCGCGATCGGCGGCAGGCGGCTGGCTGGCCGGTGGCCGGCCGCCCGCCGGTCGTCTAGCCAACAGGCAGCGAGCTGGCCGGTGGTCATTTAAGTGCTGGCAGCGGGCCCGCCCTCGCTGACGCGAGGGGTGGTGCGCAACCACCCCTCGCTTTAGCAAGGAGGGAGGGCCAAACAGGCCCTCCCGCTACAGGTATGTTTCCTTTCACCACATGGGGAGTCTTCAAATTCCTCACGACTTGAATACCCCACCACCACTATCACAAAACCCTTCATGGAGGAATTTGTGACCCTTCTCATTGAGTCTGCATGTCATTGGGCTTCAACGCATGGCATGCAACATTTACATGTCCTTATATTTTTTCTTGTTACTGACATAGTACTAAATTTCAATGGGTGGTAAGATCGTATTTGTAGTAGCCATAGGTGCATGAGTTATTTAGTGTTAAGACTTGGGTATATGATACTCATGGTTATCACAAACAACATCAATCGGACATCTTAAGGAATAAACCGTTGGTATGAAAGGAATGCTTGAGAAAGGTGCTAACATTAGGCTAGCTAAACTACTCATCATGAAAATAAATCATGATATATATAGTGTAGTTTTTTCATGAAGGACAAATTGAGATGATAAACCCTAGAATATGTTATCAAGTGTGGAATTTCGAATCCCATATGTAAAACAATTGTATGAAACTCATACTTTGACAAAGAATAAACTTTCAAACGAGCAAAATGTGAGAAGTAAAACCACAAGTATCTTGTTGCTATCTAAACATTGTAAAATCATACAAACAATCACAACACATTTGTACTGCCTAACCGGAAGCATGCTCCTGCACAAGTGTGACATCGAGAAAACTGTAGGTGGTTCATATAGTTGAGGTGTGGGACAAGGACGATGAAGGGGTTTGGACAAATGTTTAACTTGTGTTAGGCCGTAACTTTACTTCAATTTTAAGCGTCTATTAACACTGATATATAATGCCAACAATGAGAATGACGTAAATTTTTCATGATATGTGTTTGATGTGAGGGACGCGTATGAGGTTCGTTGTCAGTGCTAGATTTGAGAAGCTTCAAAGAGAAGTAGGGGGAGTTCAAGAATGTTGTGACGTGAGTGTAAAAAAGTTGAGCATTGCCAAGAAGTTAATTGAATGATATGAAAACACGAATGTGGATTTTGGCAATTTTGTCTAAAATTTCTAGAATGGGACATCGAAGGTTCGGGTTGTTGGCCAAACTTCTCGCACTCGAATGATGTAGAAATGCGAATTTGATCGTGTAGTGAGACAAGAATCTAAACACAAAAATGCCTAATTGTGAGTTTTAGGCACTTGAGTATGTTATGAACGTAACAATTTGCCCCCTTTTTTGTCGCGATGTCTTAGCCCGCTAGCAAATGTAGGCTTGTTATGGGAAAAGCGATCACCAATCATATGATTGATGTTTAAGATGTTTTTATAGTGTGCCAAATTGTTTTTTAGCATCATCGCCATGACACTTGAGCAGATACATGCAAATTTTCCCACGGTGTTGATGTTTAAGGACATTTTTAATCACATACTCTATGCTGGCATGCACTTGTACAAGAGGTGGAGGTGGGACATATTTTCTTAGGAATTTCTGATTGGGGTTTCTAGTGCTTGAGTTTGCTCATGTGGAAGATGTCAAAGTTTGCACAGCGGAAGGGAAGGTGCAGTAAGGTCTAGGTTCCTTGCTGCTTGTACATAGATCTTAATTCTGAGCAAGAAGGCATGTACTATCTCTGGAACTGTGAATGAAAAAACACACCTGAGAAATGTGTACTTTGTACTTTGTACTTTGTACCTTTGTACCTGTACAAAGTACAAAGTACAAGTAGTGGCAACCTAAACACAGCTATGTACACAGCTCTGATCTGCCTGGCATCCACAGGGGACAATCTCTTGCTAGGCCGTCCAGGCCGTCGACACAAGAGTCTCGGCATAGCCACCGTCTTCAAGGTAGTCTGGCATCCAGGTAGTCAGGCATTCCTCCACCCAGGCTGGCACGCACGTGCCAGTCTAACACGGGTCTTCACAGCAAACTCCAACAGAGCCTTTGCTTGGGCACTCCTGATGGCACTCTAGTAGCCAAGGTGATGATGATGAATGAGAAGCTTGAAGTCTGAAGCTTTGAGGTAAGGAGGTTGCTGTGCCAGAGTGACCGCGAATGATCACAGGATTGTAATTGAGGTGTGACAGAGCCGTTGCCTTTATATACACGTGGCCCTGGCAAGTTGACCGCCCTTGAGAAGATCCTTCCTCTTGTGTGGTGGCAACAGTCACCTCATAGATGTTGCAGATGTGAAGCTTCCCTGCCAGGGAAGCTTCTTCTAATTCTGCGTTTTTATTGGGCCCGTGAATCTCGCCTGGGGAAGCTTTCTCGCCAAGGAAGCTTCTTCCAGCTTGATGGAGAACTTTCTTGGCGAAGTGGCTGCCATCAAAAGCTTTCATCCTCCCTCGTAGATTCTGCTGCATGCGACCGTAGATCAAAGGTTGCAACCGAGCTCTCCTCGTAGGCTGGTGATGTGGCAACTATAGGTCTGCTGCATGTTGGTGATGATGTAGTAGCTTGCCTTCTCCAACTTTGGAGGTTTGCATGGTAGTCAGGTTAGGTCCCTCGTAGCTGTTGTGCTTGTGCACCACTCTGCAGTGTGCAGCTCCGAAACCTCGTAAGAGGTAGTAGATGGCATGCGCTACCTCGTACGCATGCCGATGCACTATTTACAGTCCAGGCCCTTTAGACCCCAGGGAGCTAGATATTAGAAAAGGTTTGGTGAAAAAGCTAAGGAAGATTCCCAGCTGAAATCAGCCCGGTAAAACGCCGTGAAATCCGTAACTACATGTACGGTCCTCCGACTGTAGTAAAGTTGCTACAGTAGTAGAGAAGTAGACCAGCGTAGTAATTGCCCACTCTAACACTCCCCCTCAATTGGTGCGCTGGTGACACAAATCCGATTCACTGATGTGGACCTCCAAAAAATTCCTCGCGAGGCTTCCAAAAATCCTCGTCAAGAAATTGGAGCCGAGTCGTTTTCTCGGTGAGAGGTAGGTTAGGAAAGAAGTCGATTTCGGCTTCAGGGTCAAGGAGAAAAAAATGCTCCTTCATTTTGGGGATGTCTGCTCCAGGGACTTGAAGGAGACCTTCTTTGGGCTCTTCCGGGCTTGCGTGTGGCGAGTTGAGAGAAAAAGAAACAATTGGGTCGAGTTTGGGCCACTCCAAAAAATTCTCAGTTGCCTCTGGAGGAAGCAATTCGTTCGAGGGATGTTGCCCACTAGGCTCAGCATGGGCCTCAAATTCTTTTCTCTCATCTCCAACATAGTCCATCTCGTGCTGAGCTGGCACGACCTGTCTTAGGTCCTAAAAAAAAAAATCTGGCCCTCCTCCTGTGCTAGTAGTCGCTGGAGCCATAGAAATGTCTCCAGGAGGGTTGTGAGGAGGTAGTTCCTCACTCTCTGTCGCATAGGTACGATTTCCTCTTGTGAGAGCCAGTGAACAGTGACTTGTCTTTTTGTTGAAGCATTTCTGTCCCGTCAGTTCGCCAGTGGACGGCTTAGTCGCAAAGTCAGAGAGCTTCCTGTCCGTCCATTTGGCTGATGACATAAGGAGCAGCGCGACAAGGGGCGTATAGTCACAGAACTCTGCTAAGGGAGATCTGTTACGCGAACTTCCACATGAGTGGCGGCTGCAGGATTTCACGTTTGAAGCGAACTGTGCTGCGTATTCGAGCAAGCAGGCTGCGCAGTTTTTGCTGCTCGCTACTTACTACTGGTAGCTCTGAATGTGCCCTCGCTTGTACCCCCTTCCGCTTGCCGGTTTGCTTTGCTCGCTCAGCTTCCTTTGCTTGCTTGCTGGCTTGCTCCCCTCCTTGCTTGCTTGCTTGCTTGCTTGTTTTTTTTTTGGTTTTTTCTCGCTGACTTGCTTGCTAACTCTCGCACTCGCTCGCTCGCTTGCTGACGTGAGCGGCGGTGGCGCTTGCGCACTTTGCTGCGAGAGAGTTCGTTGCGTAGTGCGCCGTACCGACGGTGCACTTGCACTGGCAGCGAGCAAGGCAGTCGCCGCTGGTCCGCGAGAGAGAAAAAGACTCGTGCAGCCTTTCTGGCCTTTTCTGCCGAAAAACGCTGCCGGATTTTCAAGTCCGCCGGATGTAGGATAGGAACTGACCGCCTCCACCGTTTTGTGCAGTATGGTGGGCGGTGCTACTACGATGGTCAAATTGCTGACAGGTGATGCTGCCGTGACCGAAATTTGCGGCAAAGCTGTTGCTTGCCTAGATTGTTCTCGAATAGAAGTCAAGCCAAAAGATTGAGGAGCAGTAGAGATGAGCTGAAGGCCACTCCAAAAAAATTCACTCCTCTTACGATGTTTTGAGGAGCGTACGGTGCGTCCACGAGAGCCGTGGTTGTCTCGCCGAGACTCAAAATGAGGGTTGGCCGATGGGCTCGAAGCTGAAGGAGTGAGAGAAATGCCAGACTTGTTTTCCACTGAAAATCTCGACTTTGTTTCTCCTCCGTTGCTCTCTCTTTTTGATGCGGCTTCCGCTGTTGTGTTCTTGTGCACCATGAAGAATGTGAAACTAGCTTCCACATTGCAGGAGGTGTCAATGGCGCGGATCCGGTTCTTCGACTTCTGCATCCCATTCTCCTCACGACTCTTCAAGGCGTACTGCAAGAACGTGTTTGCGGTGAGTCTGCATTGCAGTATGCACCTGTACAAGGTGTCTTTGGGGATGCTTGTTGTCAGGCAGTCGGTCGCTTGCATCTTACCTGGAACGTGCAAAAGTTGGACTGTGCCGTCTTGAACCTTTGATCGAATCTAATGGCCCCAAAAGTCGATGTGCTTGGTTCGACCTTGGAATTTGGTTGAGTCCGCCAGGTCGATTGGCGAGCATTTGTCGACGAAAACTTGAGTTGGCTTCTCTTGTGGAAAGGCAATGTCATCTAAGAGGTTGCAAATGTACGTCACCTCCTAAGCTGCTGCTGTAGTCGTCACTTACTCAGCTTTGGCAGAGCTGGGTGTAATGTTTTTTTGCCGCTTGCTCATCCACGAAATGGCTCCTCCACCAAGTAGACACACAAAGCCAGTGAACTTACACCGGTCTTCTTCAGTTCCTCCGAAGTCTGTATCCATGTAGCAACGGAGCTCGAGGTCACTCGAGGTCCCAAAGCAAAGTCTTGCATCGATCGTGGTCTTGAGGTAACCAATAGCTCGATCAAGCTCCTTGCAAGCAACTTCAGCACACGTCTCATTGCCGCATGCCACATTGCTGACCGCAAACTGCAGGTNTACTTTGTACTTTGTACTTTGTACCTTTGTACCTGTACAAAGTACAAAGTACAAGTAGTGGCAACCTAAACACAGCTATGTACACAGCTCTGATCTGCCTGGCATCCACAGGGGACAATCTCTTGCTAGGCCGTCCAGGCCGTCGACACAAGAGTCTTGGCATAGCCACCGTCTTCAAGGTAGTCTGGCATCCAGGTAGTCAGGCATTCCTCCACCCAGGCTGGCACGCACGTGCCAGTCTAACACGGGTCTTCAGAGCAAACTCCAATAGAGCCTTGGCTTGGGCACTCCTGATGGCACTCTCGTAGCCAAGGTGATGATGATGAATGAGAAGCTTGAAGTCTGAAGCTTTGAGGTAAGGAGGTTGCTGTGCCAGAGTGACCGCGAATGATCACAAGATTGTAATTGAGGTGTGACAGGGCCGTTGCCTTTATATACACGTGGCCTTGGCAAGTTGACTGCCCTTGAGAAGAACCTTCCTCTTGTGTGGTGGCAACAGTCACCTCATAGATGTTGCAGATGTGAAGCTTCCCTGCCAGGGAAGCTTCTTCTAATTCTGCGTTGTTATTGGGCCCCTGAATCTCGCCTGGGGAAGCTTTCTCGCCAAGGAAGCTTCTTCCAACTTGATGGAGAACTTTCTTGGCGAAGTGGCTGCCATCAACAGCTTTCATCCTCCCTCATAGATTCTGGTGCATGCGACCGTAGATCAAAGGTTGCAACAGAGCTCTCCTCGTAGGCTGGTGATGTGGCAACTATAGGTCTGCTGCATGTTGGTGATGATGTAGTAGCTTGCCTTCTCCAACTTTGGAGGTTTGCATGGTAGTCAGGTTAGGTCCCTCGTAGCTGTTGTGCTTGTGCAGCACTCTGCAGTGTGCAGCTCCGAAACCTCATAAGAGGTAGTAGATGGCATGCGCTACCTCGTACGCATGTCGATGCACTATTTACAGTCCAGGCCCTTTAGACCCCAGGGAGCTAGATATTAGAAAAGGTTTGGTCAAAAAGCTAAGGAAGATTCCCAGCTAAAATCAGCCCGGTAAAACGCCGTGAAATCCGTAACTGCATGTACGGTCCTCCGACTGTAGTAAAGTTGCTACAGTAGCAAAGAAGTAGACCAGCGTAGTAATTGCCCACTCTAACACTCCCCCTCAATTGGTGCGCTGGTGACACAAATCCGATTCACTGATGTGGACCTCCAAAAAATTCCTCGCGAGGCTTCCAAAAATCTTCGTCAAGAAATTGGAGCCGAGTCGTTTTCTCGGTGAGAGGTAGGTTAGGAAAGAAGTCAATGTCGGCTTCAGGGTCAAGGAGAAAAAAATGCTCCTTCATTTTGGGGATGTCTGCTCCTGGGACTTGAAGGAGACCTTCTTTGGGCTCTTCCGGGCTTGCGTGTGGCGAGTTGAGAGAAAAAGAAACAATTGGGTCGAGTTTGGGCCACTCCAAAAAATTCTCAATTGCCTCTGGAGGAAGCAATTCGTTCGAGGGATGTTGCCCACTAGGCTCAGCATGGGCCTCAAATTCTTTTCTCTCATATCCAACATAGTCCATCTCGTGCTGAGCTGGCACGACCTGTCTTAGGTCCTAAAAAAAAAAATCTGGCCCTCCTCCTGTGCTAGTAGTCGTTGGAGCCATAGAAATGTCTCCAGGAGGGTTGTGAGGAGGTAGTTCCTCACTCTCTGTCGCATAGGTACGATTTCCTCTTGTGAGAGCCAGTGAACAGTGACTTATCTTTTTGTTGAAGCATTTCTATCCCGTGAGTTTGCCAGTGGACGGCTTAGTCGCAAAGTCAGAGAGCTTCCTGTCCGTCCGTTTGGCTGGTGACATAAGGAGCAGCGCAACAAGGGGCGTATAGTCACAGAACTCTGCTAAGGGAGATCTGTTACGCGAACTTCCACATGAGTGGCGGCTGCAGGATTTCACGTTTGAAGCGAATTGTGCTGCGTATTTGAGCAAGCAGGCTGCGCAGTTTTTGCTGCTCGCTGCTTACTACTGGTAGCTCTGAATGTGCCCTCGCTTGCACCCCCTTCCGCTTGCCGGTTTGCTTCGCTCGCTCAGCTTGCTTTGCTTGCTTGCTGGCTTGCTCCCCTCCTTGCTTGCTTGCTTGCTTGCTTGTTTTTTTTTTTGGTTTTTTCTCGCTGACTTGCTTGCTAACTCTTGCACTCGCTCGCTCGCTTGCTGACGTGAGCGGCGGTGGCGCTTGTGCACTTTGCTGCGAGAGAGTTCGTTGCGCAGTGCGCCGTTCCGACGGTGCACTTGCACTGGCAGCGAGCAAGGCAATCGCCGTTGGTCCGCGAGAGAGAAAAAGACTCGTGCAGCCTTTCTGGCCTTTTCTGCCGAAAAACGCTGCCAGATTTTCAAGTCCTCCGGATGTATGATAGGAACTGACCGCCTCCACCGTTTTGTGCAGTATGGTGGGCGGTGCTACTACGATGGTCAAATTGCTGACAGGTGATGCTGCCGTGACCGAAATCTGCGGCAAAGCTGTTGCTTGCCTAGATTGTTCTCCAGTAGAAGTCAAGCCAAAAGATTGAGGAGCAGTAGAGATGAGCTGAAGGCCACTCCAAAAAAATTCACTCCTCTTACGATGTTTTGAGGAGCGTACGGTGCGTCCACGAGAGCTGTGGTTGTCTCGCCGAGACTCAAAATGAGGGTTGGCCGATGGGCTCGAAGCTGAAGGAGTGAGAGAAATGCCAGACTTGTTTTCCACTGCAAATCTCGATTTTGTTTCTCCTCCGTTGCTCTCTCTCTTTGATGCGGCTTCCGCTGTTGTGTTCTTGTGCACCATGAAGAATGTGAAACTAGCTTCCACATTGCAGGAGGTGTCAATGGCGCGGATCCGGTTCTTCGACTTCCGCATCCCATTCTCCTCACGACTCTTCAAGGCGTACTGCAAGAACGCATTTGCGGTGAGTCCGCATTGCAGTATGCACCTGTACAAGGTGTCTATGGGGATGCTTTTTGTCAGGCAGTCGGTCGCTTGCATCTTACCTGGAACGTGCAAAAGTTGGACTGTGCCGTCTTGAACCTTTGATCGGATCCAATGGCCCCAAAAGTCGATGTGCTTGGTTCGACCTTGGAATTTGGTTGAGTCCGCCAGGTCGATTGGCGAGCAATTGTCGACGAAAACTTGAGTTGGCTTCTCTTGTGGAAAGGCAATGTCATCTAAGAGGTTGCAAATGTACGTCACCTCCTAAGCTGCTGCTGTAGTCGTCACTTACTCAGCTTTGGCAGAGCTGGGTGTAATGTTTTTTTGCCGCTTGCTCATCCACGAAATGGCTCCTCCACCGAGTAGACACACAAAGCCAGTGAACTTACACCGGTCTTCTTCAGTTCCTCCGAAGTCTGTATCCATGTAGCAACGGAGCTCGAGGTCACTCGAGGTCCCAAAGCAAAGTCTTGCATCGATCGTGGTCTTGAGGTAACCAATAGCTCGATCAAGCTCCTTGCAAGCAACTTCAGCACACGTCTCATTGCCGCATGCCACATTGCTGACCGCAAACTGCAGGTCAGGACGTGTGCAGCTTGCGGCGTGCATTAGTGAGCCGATTCTGCTATGGTAGTCGGTCTCACTCCTCCCCCTTGCTCCTTGATGTAGTAACGGATGCTAAGTGAGGGGAGTAGGCATGTGTCTGTCGCGCACATCGAAGCGTTCACAAACCTTGTTGGCGTAGGTCTGTTGGCTCAATTCAAGCGCCCGTGCCTTGCGGTCACGCTTCATGTTCATGCCGAGGTAGTATTCAAAACTCGGTATGAGGGTCACATTGACCTCTTTTGCCATTGCCGTAGCCGTGGCCTTGATGAAGCTTGCTGATAGGCCAATGATGAGGATGTTGTTGACGTAGACAAGAGCATAGCAATCTGGTTTCTCATTTGGAGACGGACGATGAAGGAAGAGGCAGTCATCGTAGGCTGATGGGAGAAAGTCAAGAGATTCGGAGAGGCTTTGCAGCTTCCTGTACCACAGAAGAGGACTCTGCTTTAGGCAGTACAAGCTCTTCACTAGCTTGCACACCTTTCCACTCCCATCATCGTAGCCTTTAGGCTACTTCATGAACACCGTGGTGTCCATTTCCCCATGGAGAAACGCATACTTCACATCCATCTACTGCATCTCGTAGTCTCGTACTGTTGCAACTCCGAGCATGATGCGAGCTGTGGTGTAGCGGCTCTCAGGGGCGTAAGTCTCGAAGAAATCTTTTCCTTCCACCTGTGAGAATCCTTTTGCCACCAAACATGCTTTGAAATCGTCAATGCTCCCATCAGCTTTTGTCTTGATGCGGAAGACCCATTTGACCCCAACGGGCCGTGAACCAGGGGGTAGCTCAACGAGCTGCCACGGTCCATGAGGCTGTTGTACTCCGCATCCAATGCAGCTTTCCATTCTGCTGCATGCTCTCCGTTGAGAGCCTCCTTGAGAGTCTTGGGCTCCGGTGGAAGTTCCTTAGCAGATGTGAACAAAGCGGCGAGAAGAGTTGTGGTGAACTTAGCGAGGACGTCAGCGTCCTCCTTGAAGACAAAGCATGCTATGATGGCCATGTTCTCTGCTTCATTCTCTTGCACTTTTTGCTGCTCCATATGCTGCTGCAGGAGGCATGTGAAACGCCTCTTGTGGACTCCTCCTGGCGTCTCTTGCTTCCGCGTCGCATTCGCACCATCCTCCAGTCTCACCACTTTGATTTTATCATCCCGTACATCAACAGAATGGTGGTCTCTGGAGACGCGTACAAGATCGTCTCCTTGGAGGGGCACACTCAAGCGCACCGCCTTTTTGCTCGCATGATCCAGATCAAGAAGGGTGAGTGGTTATGGATCTGCGTCACCTAGCTCCAATGACTGATTGTAGGAGTCGTAGAAGGTCTGCAAGAAGTCCGGTGCAGTCCTACGCTTTTGCTCCCATGCTTGGCGGGTGAGGTTCTCTAAGAAGATGGCGTCGCGGCTCACTGTGATCCGCTGCGAGTCCACGTCGTAGAACTCCCATCCTTTCATATTGGGACTTTGCCCAAGAAAGACTCCCCATAACGCCTTGTCAGCCAGCTTCTTACGGCGCTCCTTAGGCACATGGAATAGTGTCATACAGCCAAAGGTTCTAAGCATGGTGACGTCAGGCTTGTCCCCATGCCAGGCCTGAAATAGTGTCATCTCAAGGAGAGACACGTGCGGTACGCGGTTGCGCACCCAGACCACTTACCTCAAAGCATACGGCCACCAGTTGTTGTCAAGTTGAGCACCTAGAAGCATTGCCTTTAGCGTCTCTTGCATCGTGCG
>SZWC01029023.1:0-26935 GCA_023375785.1 Penium margaritaceum
TATACATATACATATACATATACATATACATATACATATACATATACATATACATATACATATACATATACATATACATATACATATACATATACATATAAATATACATATACATATACATATACATATACATATACATATACATATACATATACATATACATATACATATACATATACATATACATATACATATACATATGCATATGCATATACATATACATATACATATACATATACATTTACATTTACATGTAAATATACATATACATATACATGTCCATGTAGATATGTTTATACATATACATAGGAGCATCCTGTAAGTTTGCATATCTGGATAGGGGAGTATGCATATACATACATGTATTTAGATGCGCATATGTACACATTTTCTTGTAAACATGTATGGACACATGCAGATACGTATACACATATGGTTTAGATAGATTTGAATTTTTCATACAAGTGATGTATTCGATTATTCATAGTATTTTCATCCTTGATATTCATAGGTGCAATCTATGATGACATGATTTATACTTGGCCTTATGATGTGATTGATTTCATCGTGTTGTGTGTTCACAACTTTTCTTGCTTGTGGATGTTGGAGTAATGCTCCTCACCATGGCATTTCAAAAAGGAACACCAAAAAGACAAGCCAAGGTGGCTTAGTGGTTAATTGTGTCCACCTCTAGATGCAGGGGCCCAGGTTCAAGTCCCACAAGATCAGTTTCTGCCCTGCCTCAAGGGACTTGGAATGTAGATGCCAGGAAGCTAGCTCAGCCTCTAGAGTTCCTCCGTAAGGTTCTAGAAGGCCAGGTGAGTGTCCAGGAAGGTGGCACACCTTCTAGAAGGCGTGACTTGTCCTACAAGGCATCTAGAGGTGTCTTTGTCTTCTGGATACCTTCCCTCCTACTAGAAGGAAGCTGAGGAATCTAGGATGGGGCAGAAGCTTCTAGAGAAAAGAAGGGATGCCTTCCTAGGTTGGGAAAAGTACAGCCTACCAAGGGCCATTGTAGAAGCCATAGAATCTGCTAGGAAGCTTTAAATCTGGCATGCTTTGGTGTTCTGGAAAGCATAGATCAGTGGCTATAAAATTCCACTGCTTGTGAGCCTTGATCAATTTTTTATTTCCAGTCAATTCAGGCCAAAACTATTGCCTCACTCTGTGACCAGTTTTCTGCCATCCTTGGAACCAGTTGCCTCCACATTTTTAGTCTCTCCAAAAAACAGTTAGTGGTGTGAACCAGCCACTGCTAGAGACCATCCAGAGTGCACACTCACCCCTAGTCCAACAGTGGATGTTGACTAACATTAACTGTCTTTTCTTGATAACGGTATCAAGTGGCTTGTCAATACATGTTTTTACATTGTTTATGATTGAGGTCATGTTCACAAAAACTTTCATGGATGAAATCCTTTTCCTCTCGTGGTTATTGAAAGATGGTTTTTCATGTTATATACCATGCTGCTCTTTTATTTTCACAAATAGAAACCTGGGAATGATAAAATCTATGAATTAGAGGAGATTTTCTAGCTTTGACATGTTGTGGTAGTCCTTGATGGTCGAATCTGCATCAAATGGTACCTTTATTGCAACGCTTTATTTGGAGAAAAACACCATGAAATTTTAAATCCCTTAGCCTTTCACATAAATTTCAAGTTCAATGGTTTATATGGTATGTAGAATTCATTGAACGAAAAAAATGGATTACATTCAATCAACTTGAAAAACAATTAAATCAAAATCCAAGAACAGTAGGGTACTTGTTTTTTCTTTGTGGTAGTTTAGGTTGCGAGTTGCGATATTGATGCTGGAATGTATTAGCTTTGTGTGGTCTTAGTGAGGACGTGCCTTTGACGGTTTGGTCTTCATGAGTATGAGCCCTTGATGTCTTGTTCATTATGAGTACGCTTCTTCAAAATTTTGGAGACATGCTTCCTGAAGAGTCTTCTACCACTATCATACGGCAAAGATCATCACAAAACCTTGCGCACCCCTAGGCAACCATGACCATGTGACGTCTGTTTAAGTCGGAATTGTGTTTCAGGATAAGATGCAAAACAACGCAATGGGAGTACAAGCATGGGCAGCTTGTGCAGTCATCTCAAAACGTCTCGTGACAAAAGGCAAACATAGCTTTTCTGATTACTATGGTTGAATTTTGCTGTTGAAGAAGAGACGTTCTATGAGTGTACAATAACATTATGCAATTTCAAACGCGTAACATGTAAAAATTGATGAAAAAGAAGCAAGCAAGTCTGGAAGGCAAACATGGTGGACCTGGTGTCCGGGACGGTGTAGGGTATGGTTTAATTGAAAGTGAGTTTCACGAATGTATAATACATAATATTATCATTATGGTACCCTTGATTTCTAAACTGGGAAAGGAAATGGATAAACTTTCATCCATACTAGGTGCTCTGGCAATGATTTCTCGGAGCACAAAAAGGAAGGCCGACATGGCAATATGTTTTTCTAATGGGGACGAAGTAGACGTGATGCTCAAAATGGGGGCAATGCGGAGACGTTATGTGAAGATCAGGGGAAATTTTAAGTCTGCCTGGTGGAAACAACCTCACATGTATTCCCTCGTGCCATTAATCCAATGAATAGATTGGCCGTATAATCCTGTTTTCTTCTTTGTTCTTCACTACCATTCAATATAGGCTTGTATGCTAGTGACCGATTTATCCATGGATAAATCGGTCACTAGCATTCGAGCCTTTCTGATCCCTGACTTATTGGAAGCTCAAACCTGGTCACAGTGTTCAAAGCTGAAAGCCGAACTGAAAGGCTTGAAAGTCACATTGACGAACGGGCGATTTTGGCCGTCCACGTTTTCTATAACTTCTGACAATTTCATTATGGTTCATCGCCGGCCCTCGAATCAAGACTTTGATTGTGAAGGTTTTGTTTCATCCAAACTCTTTCAATGGTCATATTCCCAAACTAACCTGCTAGGAGGATAATGTGGAAAATTCTCGTCGACTCTTGACAGCTCGCCGTTAGTGCGGCCTACAAGATGAGACATTCACGTCAGGTCGGAGCTGTTGAGTTTTTTTGCATCTCTCATTGTGATCTGTTGTGTCCTCCTGGCTTGTACACATCAGCGTGCAGATGACTGTCGGCGAGACTCGACGCTGCTGGAGTGTCGTCCGGCGGAGCCGATGCACGCTGAGGCCTACACGCAGCTAGCTGGATCCTCCCTCCTGCGACAACGTGCTCAGCTCCATCGGCAGGCCTCCTTAGCGGTCGGGCCGCCAGCGGTCACTGCCACCGCAGATGTTGTCTGCATGCATCCAGCACTGGATATGATTGTATTATTGCGTCTTCAGCGTCATGCTCTGTCTAGGGTCCATGTCTCATGTTGCGTGGCACTGTTTGGCATCATGGACCATCGTAGGCACTTTCTGGGTTCGGACAGCCATAACTCTTTGGTGCTGTTTTTCTGGCTGTTTCTGACCACAAGACTGCGTTTGCAGCGTTGGTATTATGGTATGGTCCAGTTTTCAGGCAAACCGGAAGACGCTCGGGTTTTGGGCTGTCGGCCTCCTTGTAGGGCTCACCGAGAAAACCCTGCCTGCCAGAAAATAGGTCTAGGTCTATTTTCTGATTGGCTAGTTAGCTGAGTAACAAGCTTTACAGGGCTGGGGGGGAGCTAAAACTTGGAAGGGTCCCCCATTCTTGTTCATTCTTCATTCCTAATCAGCCACTTTCAGTTTTCAGCTGCTTTCTGGCACTAACACTGGCGCGCGTGTTTCTGAGTAACAAACCCAGAGCATCCAAACTTAGACTCTCGAGCGGCAGATTGAAGGGGCAGCAAACTAAGCAACAAGTGTGGAAGCTCTCACGTTCCATCAACAACGCTGCTGCCCCAACCTGCTGCCTAGCATTTCTAGCTTGGTATTAGAGCCAGAGCATAGCAGCAGCAGCAGAAGACTGGCGTTAAAGTGCCAGACAATGCCAGCGGACCCCTATATGTGCCAGTGGAGGAGAAATGCTGCTAGATTTTTTCCGGCAGCATTGACCCGCCGGGTGGCGGCGTCAGATTTTTTCCCACGGCCACGGGGCCAGGGGAAATGCTCCCGATTTTTTTCTGGCAGCACTGACCCCAACGTGTGACACGAGGAGGTCAGCAGCCAGCGACGTCATGCATCACGACAATGACGCACGCGACACTGTCACCCAGGTGTGGTTAGTGATAGCAGCAGCACGCAGCGGTAGCAGCAGCTTGCAGCAGTAGCGAGAAGAAGTAGCAGCAACCGAGAGCAGCTACACGCAGCAGAAGCAGCCGACAACAACAGTAGCTCGCAATAGTTTGCAACAGCAGCAGCACGTGGAAATAGCAGTAAGAAACAATAGCTCGCAACAGTAGCAACAGCAACGGTAGCAAGCGGCAGCTGCAGTAGCGAGCAACAGCAGCAGCAGGCTGTAGTAGCAGTAGCAGTGAGCAATAGTAATTGCAGCTGGCTACAGCAACATCAGTAGCGGGCAGCAGCCAGCAGCAGCAGCCACCAGCAGCAGCAGCTACACCTGCTCGTAGCCCGCTGCTCGCCACGAGTAGGGAGATGCAAGCAGCAAGCTTGCTACTCGCAACAAGCAGCAAACTGCAAGCAGTGAGCAGCAAGCTTGCTATGACCAACAAAAAGAATAAAATGGAAAAATCCCCCACCCCACCAGCGGCTCTGTAGTGGCTACTGTCACTGCCATAGCCGTTGCAGCAGCCACAGTAGCCACAACAATAGCAGCCACAGCAGCTGCAATAGCAGCAGCAGTAGCACCAGTAGCTGCTACTGCAATAGCAGCTGCAATTGCAGTAGTACCTGCATCAGCCGCAACATTAGCACCTGCAGCCACAGCAGCCACTGCTACACCAACAACCACAGCAGCAGTAGTAGCACCAGCAGCAGCCGTAGTAGCTACTGCAACAGCAGACGAGCAGTAGCAACAGCGGCAATAAAAGAGGTTGCAACAGCAATAGTAGCTGCCCTACAACTGCCATAGAAGAGGCCCCAGAACCAGCCATTGCTGACATCAGCAATCGTCAGCTGATGTTACTACTGGCGTCATCAACAATTTTTTTCTTGAGAAACATAGGGGCGAATACCGTACAGCAGCCACCCTGCACCAACGCAACAGCATCTGCTTACGTCAGCCATCTGAGGCTGACGCCACTGCTGTCATGAGCAACACAAAAAAGAAAGGAAAACAGAGGAACACCAAAACCCACCATGGCTAGCAACCCTAGTGGGGAGGGGTCCTCCTCTATTGGGAGGACCCCTAGCCCCACTTTCTTATAGAAGTCACCACAGTTGCAGCAGTAGCAGAATCAGCAGCAACAACAGCAGTGGCAGGAGTAGTAGCAGCAGTAGCAGTAGCAACAGCAACAACAGCAGCAGCAACGATAGCAAAAACAGCAATAGTAGCAGCAACAGCAGCAACATCAACAGCAGCATCCTATGCGCTTTGTCGTCGACGCCTCTGACCCCTTGGCCGTAATTCAGAAATAGCTTACAGCACTTACGCAGGAACTTGTAGCATTGTAGCCGTTGGCATCACAGACTCACACCAGTGCCCTGCCACCTTTCCTTCCCACTGTGCACGACAGCCCCACTGTATCTGCTGCCACACATTGCTTGGATCATCAGAAGACTCAGCGCTCGCGGAAGACAATGACTTCAGTCCTTGGCCCCACTTTGGGTGCCAGCCGCAAGCCAAAGGACTTTGAGACCCAGCCCCCGCCGCTTAAGGCAGGCTAGCAGTTCCAGAGCTAAGAAATCAGTTTTCACATCTGGGCAAAGGGTGAGGGCTAGTGGGCATACTACACCCTTCCATACGACTCCACCGAGGCCAACCAGCCTTATGAAGTTGGTGGTACCATACGTGCCCTCGTCCTAGTCGCTCCTCCGGCTTCACACAAGGCCGTATAGCCCTCCCTCGGTGACTTCACTACTGACACGACCCCAAACCCTTCGGCTTCATGGCACGTCCTCACATGTCCCCATAGCCTGTCCAGTGAGGCTGAGACCAGGTGCCAACTGTGGGAGTTCAACTCTATGCACATGGGGGAGACCAAGATGGTCACCTTCTACTGGCTCAGGACATCCTCCATCGCCTATGCACCTCTGCTCCACCTCTTGCCATGCTCCTTACCATCAAGCGCAATGCTACCGCCGCGTATGCCAACGTCTTTATCCACTACTCTCAGGATTTCCTTTCCACTATGGCAGCCCAAGGCACCCTCATGCCTTGGAAGTACAATCTCTTCCTCAGGATCGAGGAAGCTCATCTAGAGTCCCGCATCCAGCGGATCGAGGCCTTCGTCTCCCCTACAGTCGCCTCCCTGGCCTTCGTTTCCCCCACAGCAGCTGCATCCACCAGCTCCTCATTGTCATCAAAGAAGAAGCGCAAGGGCAAGAAGGGCAAGGGCCCTCAGTAGCAGCAGCAGAAGCCAAATGGGTCTAGTCGTGGTGGCTCGGTTTGCCACAACTGTGGCCAGCCAACACACGGGTGGTACACTTGCCCATTACCAATGGACAAGGCGCACGTCATTGCCACCATGCATTGCTAGCGTGAGCGCCTTCTCGAGTTTGCCCCCGTCGCTGTTGCTAGCCTGGACACCTCCATCCCATCCACTAGCACCACTCTCACGACAACCCCTCTGGTCCCTTCATTGCCAGCTCCATAGCAGCCATCCGCAACCATCGGTGCCTTCATTTCCATCTCCGGTGCAGTCCTCCTTCTATCACGGCTCCTGCACAGTCACTCCGCACTCCGTCTTTACTCTCGGACCGTCCACCCACGAGCATCAGTTGTAGCAGTTCATCGCTCCAGCTTGTCTTGCCTCGCCCTCCCCCCTAGGGAAGTGCGAGTTGCATTACCTCTTGCCCGTCTGCCCTGCCTTGCATGACTGAGACTGAGTTGTGGTCATGTCCTCTTTCCTCATATGCCTCATTGTCTCCCGTGCCCTCTACCCCTCTCTATGACAACGTCGCGTGGCTTGATGATTGGCAGTATCGTTTTGCACCACTTTCCACTGCATCCACGTCCCTTACTTGGTGCCATGTGAATACTTATGATTTTGTGACTCTTGCCCAGGACCCTGCCGAAACTTGGATCATCAAATCCGAGGCCACGCATCACATGACCGCCTCTCGCAAGGCCTTCAGTATACTTGGTCCTATTAGCGATGTATACGGTGTCCAGACGGGCTCCGGACAAGTGTTACCTGTCCACGGTGTTGGCGCAATTCTGTCGACGATGTCTTCCTGACCGATGTCCTCTTCGTCACAGGTCTTGAGCTCAGCCCTTTGTCCGTCATTGCCCTTGACCGCATGAGCATGGACGTTTTGCACTCGCGTGGCGTTGGCACTGTGTTGTTATGTCCGTTTGGTCTTGTCGTTCCGCACGCCACCGCACGTGGAAACCTGTGGCACGTACCTCGTCTGTCCTCCCATCCCCCCATCCCCTCCCCGTCCGCCCCGATGGGACATGTCTTTATCACCAACACCCTGCCTCCGCAGCACATCCGTCTCTTGCACCGCCGCCTTTGCCACATGCACTCTGCTGTGGTTGACAACATGCTCCGCACCTAGCAGGCCAAAGGCCTATACTCGGACTCCTTCCCCTAGTCATGCCCCACAGAGTGCATTGATTGCGCTCAGAGCAAGATGTACCGCTCCACCTACCCCCAAATCTTCTCCTGTTCGTCCGCCCCTCTGGACCTCGTCCATTCCGATGTCATGGGTCCTCTCCATACTGAGTCTATCGCGGAGCATGGTCGCTATGTTCTCATCCTTAGTGATGAATACTCTTGCTACCGCTGGGTCTTTTGCCTTTGGCAGAAGAATGATGTCGCCCTGACCATTCAGGGCTGGCTTGTATGTGCCAAGCGTGATTGTGGTCAGCCTCTTTGCCACTTTAACTTCAATCGCGAAGGCGAGTACATGGCAGAGACCATGACTTTCCTTGCCTCTCGCGGTATCCACCACGAGACGTCGGCACCGTACGCACCGGGCTAGAACGGCGTCTCCGAGCGGTGGAACCGCACCATGCGAGTCAAGTCCAGCCTCTATGATAGCTTCTACTTTGAGGCCATGACCTAGATGACGTGGGTCTGGAATCAGATTACCCACGGACCCCTTCCTTGCTAGTCTACGCTATACCATCACTAGTGCGGTCAGCGTGCTCACCTTCACCAAGCTTGTGTCTGAGGTCATGTGGCCATCGTTTGGCTGCCCAACCCGCAATAGGAAGGCAAGCTCGCCCCTCAAAGGCATCATTGCACCTTCATTGGTGTCTCCGGTCAGTCCAAGGCTTGGCTCTTCTGGGATCCCTCTCGACATTACGTCATCGAGGGCCACAATGACCTCATCTTTGAGGAGCATTTTCCTCGTGACTTTGTCCGCTTGAGCACGTCGGTGTCCCTCTCGTTGTGGGGGGAAGTGGTGAGTCCGTTCCCCGTCCTACCGCGTCCTCGCAGCACATCACATAGTCCCTCCGAGCCGGTAGCCCCACTCGTGTCCGTTGGCCCCTTCTGGCCGGCATCCCCAGTCCTGTCCGCTGGCTCCTCCAGGTCGGCATCCCTAGTTGCGTCCGTTGGCTCCTCAGAGCCGGCAGCCCCAGTCGTGTTTGTTGGCCCCTCTGGGCCGGTAGCCCCAGTCGCGTCCGCAGACCCCTCCTGGCCAGCATCCCCGCTCGCATCCGCTGGCTCCTCCAAGCCGGCATCCCAAGTCGCGTCCGCTGGCTCCGCCAAGCCGGCAGCCCCAGTCGCATCCGCTAGACCCTCTCGGCCGGCAGCCCTAGTCACGTCTACTGGACCCTCCGGGCCGGTAGCCCTGGTCGCGTCAGCTCGCCCCTCCGGGCCGGCAGCCCTAATTGTGTCCGCTTGCCCCTTGGGGCCGGTAGCCCAAGTCACGTCCGCTAGCTCCTTTGGGCCGGTAGCTCTCGTCGCTTCTGTTGGTCCCTCCGGGCCAATAGCTCCAATCCAATCTGCAAGTCCATCCACACTGGCAGCCCTGTCGGCATTTGCTAGTCCTTCCAGGCCGGTAGACCTGACCCCGTCCGTGGTTCCCTTCGTACCAGCAGCTCTGTTTGCCTCCGCGAGCACCTCTGACTCAGTGCCATATACTGCCCTACCACGCTACACACGTCCCCTAGGTGGCAGCATCCAACCTAGGCCGTCCATGAGCGTCCAGATCACCACACCATGCGCTTTGGCGCCTCGGCCCCCCGTCGGCCCACGTGTCTCTCCACTTGTACGATAGTGAGTGGGGACCCTGGCACCAAGGCCCTTAACCTAACCACTTCATCCATCATTGCAGACCTCCAACTGGGTTCCGCACTGGGCTACGTCATGCTCCATTAGGAGCATCGACATGCCTTCATAGGTGCACTCACAGGTGTCCCACAAGGAGCTCAAGGTACACACGTCCTTACAGTTCACTCCACGGTGTGCCCAGAGGATCCAACCACCCTACATGAGGCTTGTTCCTCTCCCGAGACTGCACATTGGGATGTTGCCTGCGCCGACCAGCTTGCTGCTATCGGGAACTACCACGTGTATGATCTCATCGATCTCCATCCAAGTCGGAAGGCCATCAGTGCAAAGTAGGTCTTCCGATGCAAATGGAAGCCGGATGGGTCCTTGGACAAGTACAAGGCCCGCGTCACAGCCACGGGGTTTTCTCAGGTCTTTGGGGTTGATTACAACCAGATCTTTGCCCCAGTTGGCTGATTCGACACTAGCTACGCGCTCTTCAGCCTGTATGCCCAGCACGGGTGGGAGCTGTATCAGATGGACATGAGCAACGCTTTCCTCCATGGCTCACTAGAGGGTGAGGAGCTCTACATCGTACAGCCTCTAGGCTTTGACAACAGCACTGGGAAGGTCTGGCGGCTAGGAAAGGCCCTCTATTACTTGAAGCAGTCGCCTCAGTGCTAGAACCAGGAGATTAGTTGCACGCTTCTTTGCGGTGGCCTCCTGCGCAGTACTACTCACCCCGCATTGTTCATCACCCTATGAGGCCAGACATTTGCCACAGTTCTGGTGTACATCGACGATCTCCTCATTCTGTTGCCAGAGGTGGGTGCCATCCAGCGCGTCAAAGAATTGTTGCACACCGCCTACCAAATGAAGAATCCTGGGTCTGGTCGAGTCTTCCTAGGCATGGAGCTCGAGCAAGATTGCTCCCAGGATATTCTGCACATCCATCAGGCCGCCTATGTACAGACTCCGTCCACTCGCTTTGCCAAGGACATGCCCCCCGTGCCGAGCGCATCCTCACCCATGTCACCCGATGGCTAGGCGAAGCACAAGAGCTTTGACCCGGCCGTTGCGGGGAAGCCAGTTGACGTGACCTCTATCTGTGAGTCATTGGGTCACTGATGTTCCTGGCGACGACGACGCGCCCAGATATCGCATTTGTCGTCAACCTCCTTGCTCAATTCTCTGAGGAGCAGCGTCACCTCCACTGCGAGCCTGGGATCCGAGTACTACTCTTTGTCTTCTTGACTCCATGGCGAGGTCTCATGTTCTGCAGAGAGCCGTTTGTTGTCGCGGTGGGCTACACCGATGATGACTCGACCGGCAGTCCATACGATAAGAGGGGCACAAGTTGGATCTTTTGGTTGGCGGTACGGCTGTGTCTTGGCGCAGTGGCAAGCAAGGGTGCGTTGCACACAGCACTGCTTAGGCTGAGTACGTAGCCCTTGGTTCAGGCGCATGTGAGAGCGTGTGGCTACGTTGTCTGTTTTCCAAGTTGCGTCAGTCCATTACATCCATCACGTTGAATTGTGACAATGAGAGTGCCATGGCCATCGCCGATAATGACGGCGTGCATCACACACACAAAAAACACATCTTTGTGGAGTATCACTATGTGCGTTCATTGTTGCATGACGGCAGCGTCAGCATTGTGTGGGTTGAGGTAGTAGTGCAGCAAGCTGACTTCTTCACCAAGGCAGTGAAGCATGACTCGTTCAAGAAGGCTGATGGTGCATTCGGCATGCCTCTGTGAGTTGCACTCTTTGTTCTGGTCTGTGTCTGTATGTGCCCTAGGGGAGTCTGTCTGTTGAATGTGTCGCTGCCCGCCCATGTGCACTATGCGTGTGAGTGAAGGGGGAGTGTTGGTTTTTTTTCATCTCTCATTGTGCTCTGTGATGCCCTCCCGGCTTATGTACAACGGCAACGCTGCAAGAGTGTCTTCCGGTGAAGCCGATGCACATTGAGGCCTACAGGCAACTCGCTGGAGCCTCCTCCCAGTGCCTACGTGCTTAGCTCCATCGGCAGGCCTCCTCGGCAGTCGGGCCGCCGGCGGTCACTGCCACCGTAGATACTGTCTGCATGCGTCCTGCGCTGGATATGACTATACTATTGCGTCTGCAATGTCATGCTCTGCCTAGGGTCCATGTCACATGTTGCGTGGCACTGTTTGGCATCATGGACCATCGTAGGCACTACCTGGGTTCGGGCAGTCATAACTCTTTTTTGCTATTTTTCTACCTGTTTCTGACTGCATGACTGCGTTTGCAGCATTGGTATTATGGTTTGGTCCAGTTTTCAGGCAAAACAAACGACGCCCGGGTTTTGAGTTGTCGGCCGTCTGGCAGGGCTCACCGAGAAACCCCTGCCTGCCAGAAAATAGGTCTAGGTCTATTTTCTGATTGGCTGGTGAGCTAAGCAACAAGCTCTACAGTGCTGGAGGGGGGGGGGGGGTTGGGCTAGAACTTGGAGGGGTCTCCCATTGTTCTTCAGTCTTCATTCCTAATCAGTCACTTTCAGTTTTGAGTTGCTTTCTGGTGCTAACACTGGCGTACGCGTTTCTGAGTAACAAATCCAGAGCATCCAAACTTAGACTCTAGAGCGGTAGACTGAGGGGGCAGCAGACTAAGCAACGAGCGTGGAAGCCCGCACGTTGCATCAACAATGTTGATGCCCCAACCTGCTGCTTAGCATTTCTAGCTGGAGCTTGGCGCTGATATGATCAACCGGCGGATCAATCTTATTGTCATCGATGACCATCATATCTGTTAGAGGGAACTTATGAGAGTAGGCACTCCCTACACCCTGATGTCTACACCATCACCGTGTATGGTGGCGACTGGTCAGGTCATTGCCTCATAGAGTTTTGCCCTAATCCAATCGGGTATATTGACAAAGTATTCTTGGTTAGGGTCTTCTCCTTATGCGAAGTGATGGGTCGTCCCATGTGTCAGCGCCCGGCACCAACCTGAAATCTTGGACAAGCTGAAGCTCAAAGGTAGAATTGACGTCACGTAAAGTCCTGGTGTCAACATTGTTACTCATTGCAGAAAATTTATTCCAATTGCCTTTGTTGCGTAAGCCATATCCCCTATTTTGCGGGAAAAAAACCGTGCGTTCTCGATGGAATCATTGATGTGCATCACGAAAATGTGGTGCACATGTGAGGACTTGATGTGGATTTCCAAAGACCAATCAAAAACGAGAAACCTTCATTTAGCTCAAAGAAATTTCCGATATCACTTTCGCGGCATTGATCAACGAGAAACCTTCATTTACTATGACCACTTGGCCGTGTCCATGCTCGTGCAGATCCCTGATGTAGGCCCAGCTGGTGCCGGAGCACTAACACTTGGTGGATCCATCCACCAGCAGCTGCCAGACAACTGCCACAAAGTCCCGGGTGCTTGCTAGGGTGCTCTGCAGTCTTTCTGCAGACGCTAGAGTTTTCTCAGTGGACTGGCTGTCGAGCCCGATTTGCATGTTTTGCATTGTCCTTCCACCAATCGATGCCGGACTTGTGTGTGTGACCATTCGTAGCGTCCGGCTCGAGATACTGCATCTCTAGGTTCACACGGTATTGCGTTTGGATGCCTGTGTACAGAGTTGTCGCCAAAACAATGGTTTTGAGCCGGTTTTAGGACAAAACTGACACTTGCGTGTGCGTCACCCGCCGTGTGCCGCGGCAGGTATTTATACAGCGTGCTTGTCAGTTGTCATCCCTCTCTGCATTACGAAGCTATTGGAGCTTATGAGACTTTGCGCGTCTCCCTAGCCTGATCCTTGCTGTTTCTTGCACCTGCTTGCTTGCTAGTGCGCTAGCAGACTAAACAGTGTCGCCACATCAGTAGCAGCAAGGCTAGGAATATTCCTAGCAATTCCTCATGGTATCAGAGTAGTGAGACCTCTCTCGCTCAGCTGCGCCGCAGAGACGCAACACTGGCAGCAGCAGTGAGAGTCACCGCCGCCGCCACATCCTGGGACCCGTCGCAGCCGACGTTAGCAATAGCCACGTCACCACGCAATCGCCACCACCGTAGAAAGTGGAGCTGCGGCAGTGACAAGATCCAGCAGCCACGCCGGCTAGCAACAATAACACCAGGTGGCAACAGCAGCCGTGTTTGGCTGCCAGCATGTACAAAAAAAAATAGGAGTAGCAGCTCGCAACAACAGGTTGCGGCGGCGGCTGCGAGCAGTGGCAGCACGCAGCGGTGGCAGCAGCTTGCAGCTGTGACGGCATCAGCAACCGCGAGCAGCACCAGCAGCGCGGCAGCAGCAGCAAAGCAGCAGCAGCGCAGCAATAGCATTGCAACTCTTGCAGCACCAGCAGCAATAGCAGCAGTAGCAGCATTGCAGCAGCGGCAACGATTACAGCAGCATAGCAGCAGATCCGCCGCAACAACAGCGGCGAGCTTGTGCAGCACTGTTGCTGCAAAGCAGTGCTACGCAGCTGCGCAGCACTGTGCACGCCTGCGTGGCACAACGCAGGCCTGCGTAACTCTTGCACAGCGGAGAGCAGGGGGTGACGAGGTCACCCCCACCGGTCACGCAGGATTTGCATGACCTCCCAAAAAATGCTGGCATAGAAAACGCTAGCGAAAAAAAACGCTAGTGCTGTTCCGCTAGCGTAAAAAACGCTGATGTCATCATAGATTGTGCTGACGTCAGCAGTTTTTGGGGTCAAGACGTCACGTTTTCTAGACATTTCAACTCCTCAAGAAACACTATCAGTTTCTTGTTTGGAGTATTTCTGACGTTCGGCCCCATACTGAGCATTGCGATGGTGCCGGTCCTTGACAAGGACAAAGGACTCGTTGACCCCTCTTCCTCCTCTTCGGGTGTTATGAGTCCGTGGTCGTAGTCCCGCATGATTGACGAGCTTCGTCGGTCGTAGGACGAGATGCTGCGGCAGCAGCAGAGGCAGTCCGACGTGTTGCAGGAGATCACAGAGTTACTACGGGGTCGTTCGATGGCTTCACAGTAGCCACCTTGAGGATCTACTGGAGCTGCACCATCTGCTTAGCAGTCTACACCCTACACAGCATTGAAGCCTCAGCATCACTCATCACAGGTGGACACCTGGGATGAGGAGGAGATTGAGGATGACTCACGCAAGCACGAGATTTGTGTGCTTGAAGAGCGCATTCGTGAATTACGTTTGGGATTACAGCCTCACACTCTGCCACCTTCTCGCCGTCAAGATGAGCCACGTCCTTCAGTAGCATTCACCTTTGGTGGGGTTTCTCTCACTGGTGGGCTCCCCATACCACGTCCACCGTCTCACAAGCCTGAGGTTGCCATCCCCACGAAGCGGCGACCAAAGGACTTCGAGACACCTCTCCCTCGTTACCATAGTGACGAGGGCTTTGATTGCTAGGAGACCTTGTTTCAGGTGTGGGCCGATTCTGAGGGTGTGTGGCCCTACTACCACAGCCAGTACCAGATCCGCGACGCTCACCAGGTCCAGACAATAGCGAGTGCGATGCGGGGTCTCCTCTACGCCATGTCGTGGGAGACTATGGTCCATTTCCGACCCTTTCTCCGTGAGACCGGGATCGGGAATGGAGTATATCCGCGTCACGTCTGGGAGCTGGCCCTGACACTTCTCGTTGCGGAGACCCATGCCACGAGGGCAGCCCGACAACGTGTGTTTCACTCCCTCCGTCAAGGTCCCATGGAGCTTGTAGCTGACTACTGGAGGCGCGCGATACGCCTTTACACACGCCTTGGGGCCGGTGGCAGGACGTAGTTGTGGGCACTCGACACCATCATGATGGGGGCGCATTAGGACCACGTGAAGCTCTTTACTGGCTTTGATCGTGTGGCTCTCTCTGCATGTGAGAGTCACTACAGCTGCTTCCTTGGGCCCATCGCTTCTTCATCCAGGCCACATCAGCTCATGAGGCTGCCATCGCCCATCAGCAGAGTCCACTTGTTGGAGCAGTGACTGCGACCCCTCCTACGCGTCTATTCCTGCCCACCAGTCCCACCTCCACCGCTTCCTCCTCCTCCTCCTCCTCTACCCCAAGCGGCCACACTCAGGGCGTTGTAGCGGCCGCATAGGGGAAGAAGGGGAAGTAGCGACGTGGGAAGGGACAGCAACAGTAGCATCAGCCAGCGAGTAGTGGCAGGGAACGTTCTGTCCACTGCTACAACTGTGGAGGCACTCACCACTACACAGAGTGTGAGCAGCCCCTTGACTGGACTCGGATCATGCGCGGCCTTCAGGCAGCGCACACGTAGCGGATTTCTTTGAGTGACACACAAACTAGGCACGTCGCGACCATGAGTGCAGCAGACGCATCTGTTTCATCAGGCGGCAGCCCTGATGTGGACCCTCGAGATCGCACGATCGCGGAGCTTCGTCAGCTAATGGCACTTCGTACTCAGGGAGGTACGAGTATGTTGTCACAGCCGAGTGGTCCCGACAGAGCTTGTGTTACTCTGTCTATTGCTCGTGATGATGCGTGTGGTGGAGCTATGTTGGCTTGCGATGAGGATGGACCTGACAGTACCGACTGGCTTGACGAGTCACAGATCTGTGTTGTTCGTCATTGTCCCGAGCCCTCTGCTGAGCGTCCAACAGAGGCAGAGTAATCTGTGGCACGTTGCTCAGTGTCGACGACTAGTCGTGAGCCGGGTGGCACCTGGATTACTGACTTCTGGGGCCACCAATCACATGACCTGTCGTCGTGGTGACTTCATTGTGCTCGGTCCCGTTGCGTCCGTTCGGTCTCTTTGCACAGGGTCTGGTCAGTCGTTGCCTGTGCAGGGAGTTGGAGTTGTGCAGTTTGATGGTCGAGCTGGCCCCTTCTACATTTCTGATGTGCTCTTTGTCCCTACTCTTTAGCTCAGCCTGCTCTCTGTTCGTGCATGCACCACGATGGGTCTCACTATTGAGCACTGTGCTGACGCTGCCATAGTGACTGCTCTTGATATACGCGCCATTGTGCTTCGTGCCTCTGTTGTTGATGATCTGTATCATGTGTCTCGTTGCACTCCCTCTGTTTCTTCTCCACCTCTCTCCTCTGCATGAGTGTTTGTCACTGGTGTTCTCTCCCCTCAGCATTAGTGCTTGTTACATCATTGCCTCTGCCATGTGAGCTTGGACACTGTGTCCAAGCTCATTCGCACTCAGCCAGCCCTCAGTCTTGACGCAACTTCTTTTGAGAAGCCGCCCAAGACCGACTGTATTTTTTGCGCTAAGGGTAAGATGCATCGCTGCTCTTACCCTGACTCCTCCTCTCGGGCACTCTGCCCACTGGAGTTGGTCCACTCGGACCTTCTCGGTCCTTTCCCAGTCGAGTCCCTCTCTTATCGGGGTCGATATGTTCTCACCCTGACTGATGACTTCACCCAGATGCGGTGTGTCTACAGCCTCCGCCACAAGAGCAATGCCGCATTGGCGGTCCGCCTGTGGCTTGTGATGGGTAAGCGTTAGTCTCGTCACACCCTGCACATATTCTGCTCAGATTGTGGTGGCGAGTTCTTAGGCGAGAGGGATGCCTACCTTGCCAAGCACGGTATCTTTCACCAGCATTTCGCCCCTGCTACACCATAGCAGAACGGTGTGTCTGAGCGTTGGAACCACACCATGGGGATGCATTTCGCGCTATGCGGTCTGAGTGCGGTCTACCAGAGTCCTTTGCCTTTGAGAGCTTCTCCTACATGACGTGGGTCTGGAACCGCTTACCGCATGGTCCACTTCTAGACCATGTCACACCGTACAAGTTGTGGTTTGGTCATCGTGCTGACCGCCATCTTGCTCGCGTTTGAGGGTCCATCTCTTGTGTCTGGTACACCAAGGACCAGCATGGGTGTAAGGTCTCACCTCGGGGATGCATGTGCACCTTCCTTGGCATCTCCCCGCGGTCGAAGGCCTGGCGTTTTTGGGACCCTACTTGCCATCGCATTGTCGAGTCTCGAGATGCTCTCTTCTTTGACGCTCTCACCTACCGCGACTTGTCCAGCATTCTATCGCTGACCGCCAACCACGTTCCTACTTGTGTGGCCTCCCAGCGGATGAGGGAGTCTAGTCCTGCGGATGGGTCCGGACGGGCCTCCTCACCTGTGGTCCGGTCTCCAACTGCTCACGATCCGGCCATCGTGGTTGTTGGTCCAGTAGCCTCATCAATACCCTCTGGCACACCTGATCCCGTGCCGGTGTCAGATCCCTCTGGTACACCCGATCTCATGCCGGTGCCGGTCCCGTGTGCCACACTTGATCTCGTACGAGCGTCAGTCCCCTCTGTCACACCTGATCCCGTGTTGGTGTCAGACCCCTCTGACACACACGATCTCGGACTAGTGTCGGTCCCCTCTGGCACACCCGATCTCGTACGAGTGTCGGTCCCCTCTGGCACACCCGATCTCGTACCAATGTCGGTCCCCTCTGGCACACCTGATCCCGTACCAGTGTCAGTCCCCTCCATCACACCCACTCCCGTGCATGCACCCATGTCCCCTATGGCTTTGGCTCAGCAGCCTTCCCCGCAGCCTGAGATGAGCGTTGCATCGGGCTACTCCCGCGAGCCCGGTGGTCGCCTTTGACCATTGGCCTCTAGGGTTCAGCGGAGTGCTGAATCTGTGCCCAGACACCCGACTCGTAATGTTCGGAGTGGCGAAACTGGCACGATGTCCCTTGGCTTGAGTGTCCAGGTAGACTACACTGAGGTGCACCTAGCATGTCCTGTCAGCCAGGAGTTGGTCTCTCAAGAGTTGTTGGTCACTTGCGATGCCGCAGCCGGCCTTGTCGTGGTCAAACCGAGTCCGGATGCGTGTGTCTTGGCCACCCGGAGCACTCCCTTGATGGTGCCTGATCAAAGCACGTTAAAGGAGGCACTCTCAGCTCATGATGTAGACTTGTGGCGTGCTACTTGTGAGGATGAGCTGTGAGCCATCCGTGAGCACGGTGTCTATGAGCTTGTCGACCTCCCTCCTGGGCGGAAGGCTCTACACGCCAAGTGGATCTTTCGCAAGAAGGTGGGGCCTGTTGGCACACTGGATTGCTACAAGGATTGCTCGACAGCCAAGGGGTTCTCGCAGGTTGAGGGACTAGATTTCATTGACACCTTTGCACCCGTTGGCCGCATGACCACCGCTCGCGCTCTATTCGGGGTTGTTTCTCACCACGACTGGGAGCTACACCGGATGGACGTAAACAACGCGTTCCCCCATGGCACCTTAGAGGAGGAGATCTAAATGGTCTAGCCACCTAGATTCGAGGTCGGTGACAAGGTCTGGCGCTTGCGCAAGGCCTTGTACGGCCTGAAATAGTCATCCAGGTGCTGGAACTTGCAGATCACTGGTACACCCACACGTGCCGGTTACCTACAGAGTGACGCTGACTCGTCCCTCTTTCGCAGATGGACAGCTAGGAGCTTCACCGCCGTCCTGGTCTAAGTGGATGACCTCCTGATTGCGTCTCCTTCTATGGACGCCGTGTTGGAGGCCAGGGTAGTTCTCCAGGCTGCCTACAGGATAAAGGACCTTGGTCCTGCAGTTGTGCTTCTTGGGATGGAGAACGTGCGTGATCGTCAACTACATACACACTTGTTGCATCAGGCACGTCATGCCCACGTTGTGGGGGAGCGGTTTGCTGTCCTTCTGGGTGCAGTTCCTACAGCCTCCACCCCCATCACACCTGACAGGTAGGATGCTTTGAAGGTGGATGATCCTGCAGACCTGGGGGAGACAGTGGACGTGACCCTGTACTTGCGCCTGATTGGCTCCTTGATGTACTTGGCCACTACCACACGACCCGACATTGCCTTTGCCTTCAACCTCCTTGCAAAGTTTTCACAGTGTCCTCGGGCGAGAGCCCTTCATGCAACTGTGCAAGTGGTACGGTACGTGGTGTCCACACCGTACCTCGTACTCTGCTTTCGACGGTAGTGTTCGATGGTAGTCGACGGCTACACAGGCAGTGACTGGGCGTGGAGTCTTGATGGGCACAGTCGGACAGGCTACGTGTTCTTGCTTGGTGGCACCGCTATGTCGTGGCGTAGTAGCAAGCAGGGTTGTATCGCACATAGCTCATAAGTGGCTGAGTATGTTGCTTTGGGGGCTGGGATTGCTGAGGCGGTGTGGCTACAGCGTCTGTTTTGATGCGTCAGTCTGTGCCTTGCATCGTTTTGCGTTGTGACAACCAGAGTGCTCTTGCCATTGCAGAGAAGTCTGGTGTGTTTCATGCACGCACGAAGCACATTGTTGCTGAGCATCACTTTGTGCATGATCTTGTGGAGCGACAGGTGATTTGCATCATCTGGATCGGCACGGACATCCAGCGGGATGTCTTCTTGACCAAGGTACTTGCGCGTGGAAAGTTCATGGTGGCCATTCATTCTGTCGGGCTACGCTCCTTGCCTGAGAGTGGCTTAGAGTGGGGTGTGTGAGCATGGACTGTTGAGCATCTTGTTGTGCACCTGTGTCAGTTCTGCTCGTGTATGGACATGCGTACCATCGGGTCATGGGGGAGTGTTATGATGTGAGTTATTTCCATCCGTTTGTACAGCTTACTGTGACCACTCGGCCGTGTCCATGCTCATGCAGATCCCTGATGCGGGCCCCGCTGGCACCGGAGCACTGACAATTGGTGGATCCATCCACCACCAGCTGCAAGACGGCTGCCGCAACGTCCTGGGTGCTTGCTGGGGTGCTCTGCAATTCTTCTACAAACGCTAGAGTTTTCTCAGTGGACTGGCTCTCGAGCCCGATTTGCATGTTTTGCATTGTCCTTCCATCGATCAATGCCGGACTTATGCGTGTGACCAGTCGTAGCGTCCGGCTTGAGATTTTGCATCTCTAGGTTGAGACGGTGTTGCGTTTGGATGCCTGTGCGCAGAGTTGCGGCCAAAACAGTGGTTTTGAGCCAGTTTTAGGACAAAACTGACACTGCCGCGTGCGTCACTTGCCGTGTTCTGTGGCAGGTATTCATGCTGTGTGCTTGTCAGTTGTCATCCCTCTCTGCATTACTAAGCTATTGGAGCTTATGAGACTTCACGCGTCTCCCTAGCCTGATCCTTGCTGATTCTTGCACCTGCTTGCTTGCTAGTCCGCTAGCTGACTGGACAGTGTCGCCACATCAGCAATAGCAAGGTTAGGAAGCTTCCTAGCAATTCTTCAACCCCACTTATGCCAATCAGACATATCTTAAATTACAAGGATCTTGTTTGGAACTTTTTTGTTTGTAGCGTTGGAGTCTTGAAGGTGGCTCACAAGGCTGGTTTTTTTCTTGTCACAGGTTGATTTAATTTGCAGTCACCGATGACACCAACGGTCAAGCATGATTTTCAGGTCAGAGTATGGTATGTGCCAGAGTTGCCGGCGAATCAAAACATACATCATCGCAGCCCGTCAGATAAACAACAAGGGTGTAAGGCTGCACGCAAGACGTGCATGGGTTACAAAGTAAGCAGGAAAAGGAGCATAGATAATTGAAAGAAACAAAGGAAAAGGATAGAGAATAGATTTTGCTTGAATAAAACCTTTATTGCACTGCATTTTTGACTTCATTATCTAACAAGTTAGATGGAAGAAGAAATGAGGAGAGTTGCGGTTGTACCTTTTTTTGAAAAGAGGAAAAGAAAGAAGGTTAAAGCCCTTCTAAATGGAAAATTATGATGAAATTTTTTCTTTTGAATACTAACTAACCACAACTCATGTGCAATTATGTACGTAACAATGTTTTTCTTGAATCTATTCCCCAGGGTTAGATTGATTCTTGTACAGGTGGAGACCGTTTTCATTTTGTCTCTAGAACCTTTTTCACTCAGAGCTCAACGAATCCCTTGGTGCATTGGATAGAGCGAAGGATCGAGATTGACCGTGCTCCTGATCGACGGTCATGCTTGATCCACATCAAGGTGGATGGAGGAGGACCTGTTGGTTTGTGTGGCTTCCATCCGTCATGACCGACGGTGATGGATTACCCATATACCCAAATTGGGGGTATATGGTGGAGGAGAGCGTGACGACACAACAGGCCTTCGGAGTATCCCGAAACTTCTCCAGCACGTACGACAGTGTCGGCGAGACGCGATCGATGCATTCGAGTAGCCTTATAGGCTTGTCGGGAGCTAGGAGAGGTTTCTCGGTGGGTTGAGATTCGCGTACCCGGTGGACCATACCGGTGCGACGAGGAGACCCGGTGGTTGTACTAGCGGTTCTGATGTTCAGAAAGCCGTGTGTGATGTTTGGACGTTGATTTTGAGATTTTCTGGCACTGCTCCTATTTCCTCGGAGTTCGAGACCCGGGCACTCGGAGAGCTATTTCGGTGCCTCGAGGAGACCACCGTTATTGCTATCATGGTGTACGCACTGTGTTCTCCCCGCTGACTCGTTTGGGCTCAACGGGGGTGACACGACCCGGTGCGACTAGCTGCCACCACCCCTACTTAAGCCCGCTAGGGGCTCATTTGTACTCTCTCCTCGTTCTTTTATATTAAGCGTTCCAGACTTAGCCAAATTCTTGCCGTCTTGCATCGCACTCACACACAGAGCTCATGTTTGTTTTTTCATGGGCCTGTATGCCCTAAAATATTTCCAATTTGGTATCAGAGCATAGGGGACGTGTGAGCAGCAGAAGGAGCAACAGTGGGCAGAGCGTAAAGAGAACACGCCATGTGGTGCCACACCGGCAGCAGCTTGAGGGAGCATGAAGCGATTGCACGTGAACGCCACAGGGGTGGTGAGCCGCGCACAGCAGCAGTAGCGACTGCGGCGGCAACAACAAAAGCAACAACAGCAGCAACCACTGAACCAGCGCCGGCAGCAGCAGCAACGTGTAGCAACAATAGCAGTAGCAGCAACAGCGTGCAGTAGCAGTAGTAGTGGCAAAAGCAGCTGCAAGAGCACATCAGCCGCTGCAGCAACAGCATCAGCAACAGCATACAGCAGCAACAGCAACAACCACTACAACAGCGGTGGCAGCAGTAGCAGTGTGCAGCAGTGACGGCAACAGCAGCAGCATTCAGCAGCAGTAGCAGCGGCGATAGCACCAAGCAACAGCGGCGGCATCAGCAAGTACGAGCAATGGCCGCAACGGCAGCAGCAAGCAGTAGCAACGGTTGCTGCGCTGAGCAGTAGCAACAACAGAAGCATCAGCAGTAGCAGCAACCGCAGCAGCAGCACTTGCCGCTACAGCTGCTGCTACCGTTGCGAGGAGGGCCTCGCCCTCCTGTGAGGGGGGACCCTCTGAGGGGGCCTGTCGGCCCCATTCGCACCCCCTCCCCTTTCCTCCCCTTCTCAAGGGGGCCCTAGGAGGGCCCCGTAGAGCCCCTCCGAGGGGCCCTTCGGAGGGGGCCTGTCGGCCCCGTGGGCCCCCTCGGCCCCGTCGGCCGACCGACGGAGGGGCCGGGTCAGCGGGGCGGACAGGACCCCGCCCCCCCTCGCTCCCTCATCCCCCCCACACCCACTCGCTCACTCACTTGCCTAGCGAGCGAGCGAGGGAGCGTGCACGGGAGGGAGGGCCGGACAAGCCGGACACCCCCCCTCCTTGTTTTCTCCGTTTGCCCACCTTAGGGGCAATCAAGAAAAGGGGGGGGGCGAGTACCTAAAAATACGTAAAAGGGTACGCCTGAAAGCGAGTGGAAAAAGAAAAAATGAAAAGAAAAAAATGGGGGGGGCTTAAGGCGAGCATATGGGGGAACTAGAAAAGTAAGAAAGGGGTGAAAGGTGAGGGCAAAACATAAAAAAGAAACACAAGAGGGGGCCTGAGGGCTAGAGAATAACGACAAAAAAAGGGGAAATCATCCAACTACTACCGCTGCAGAAGGAGCAGCTTTCATAGCAGCAATAACAGTATCAGGCGCAGTTGGAATGACTTCATAGTGCGGCCGCTGCGCCAACGCTTGCAGTTTCGCATTCTCAGCCGACAATGGATTGTACCTCGGCGGCGATCTCCACTTCAAGACGAGTCTCGTACCGGCGTCTTCTTGGGGCCCGTGGATTGGTGCACGCATTTCACTCCGTAGGATCGACGACAGATTTGAGTCTTTCCATCTCCGAGGGATGTGTCGTCTACCGCTTGGAGCAGCAGCCACACCTGCAGCCGCCACCCCTTCTTGTCTTGGAGCAGTCTTCGCTCTATTAGTGGCAGCAGCATTAGTAGGCGCAATTTGTCAGACTCCAGTCTCCGCGCGTACTGTGGTAGTGTAGCTCGTCCCGTCCGGTCACGTTTGCTGACCCGGACGCCGTGACCTCTAGGAGTGACAGTACCTACAAGTCTCATTCTCTCCCGTGGCTTGGTGTTCACCACCGGGAGTAGGTGCCCTCAGTTCCTATCCATCGTCTAGCGCACGACATGAGTGCGCGGACATCTGAGTAGGCGCCTTGCGCGTTCGCGTGTTACTACTGTGGTGATGTACGTCATGGTTGGCGTTGCTGCTGGACGCGCCCTCGCGGGTGGCATCCACCTTGTCTTCAGCATCGTCCGAGCCTGCGTCCTCCACAACATGCAGATCTACCGGCATTAGTAGATCCCCTAGCTGGACCTCTGGCGAGCATATTCGCCAAGATCCAGGGCCTGCGACAGACGGTGCAGTGGCTTTGTGACTTGGTCGTCACTGACCGTGCTTCTGCTACTTGTTTGTCGAAGACCTCTTTGATCAACCCTCCTCCATCCTCTCCTCCTTCGTCATCTGATGGTATACCTTCAGCTCCACCTGCCAGCGAGTCACAGACTGACACCATCCTATTGATCCTCCACTCCGCTGCGAACACAACGCCATATCACGATGACATGTCTTCATGCAGTCGTTCCAGTCGAGTGACCCCTCGACGTCGGCATCAACATTCCACACGCCGGGCTCGCGTCGGTTTTGGTACATCCTCCACCTCCTCCGCCTTCGTTGCTGTACCTGTCGAGGAGGAGTGTGCTCATTGCGCATTCCGTGAAGTGACGGTAGCAACAAGATCAGCTCTCGCGCCGTACTGTGGTGCGCGAGCGTCAGCTCAGGCAGACTCAGATGATACGATGACAGCACATGGCATGGAGTCTGATCTCAACATGGCGTTCTTGGTGGAGACTTCCGTGTCATCGACCTTGACTTCCACGTCCGGAGTGGATCCAGATCTTTCGCAGCACCAGGTTACATCAAGAGGAGCGCACACATGGCGTCCTTGGGCGGTGCCACTCGTGGCTCCAACTGGTGGAGGCCCACCGGCGGCACAAGAGTCTCGTATGGATCGGGATGCGTTTACCGGACTTTTGGGAGAGTGTATGCACCAGGCTCACACCAGTACGGCAGAGGTTGCAGGGCTAGAGACATGTATGTCATCGAGTTTGACATCTACGATAGGGGAGGAGCTGGACGTTCTCCAGCAGTAGGTCGCATCAGGAGGAGTGCATGTGCCGCGTACTTGGGTGGTGCACTCGTAACTCCGACCGGTGGTGGCCTGGCAGTGGCACAGGAGTATTCTGCGGATCGAGATGCCCCATATGGATCTCAGGGGGCGTTGGCGCATGAGATTCACACCAGTACGACAAGAGTCGCAGTGCATGAGCAAAGTCGGCCGGTTGGTCTTTTGGAGGTTGAGGCATTCTTGAGAGCAGCAATTCTGAGAGGTGTCATTAGGACACGTGCTGCAACAGGCTCAGCAGGCTTCACCGTGTCATCTGCGCTATTTGAGGACCAGCTTCAACGTGAGGAGTCACCCATGTTCCCTGATATTTCATTTTCCTGTACACACGACGGAACAGCGACATACATAACGGAGTCATATGGTGGTCCTCACTCTATCATCGAGCAGGTGACACCGACCAGCCTTCCTGGCGAGACAGTGCGTGAGCGCCAACTACGCTTGTTCGTCGCCTTGACGGGCGTTGTCGAGCCGCATTCCTGCACACCTGTGTCCACTATGGAGGCAGTCAAGGGCAGTGGAGCAGATCCGTACACGCGGATGGAGTCACCTCATCAGTAGGAGCTGAATTCTGCCCCCTCGTTTTCACTTGTTGGTGACCCTACGGATCACATCGATGCTGAGAGTGGCAATACCTGCACCGACGACATTTCCACATGCTCCACGGACTCTAACGACTCCTCCTTCTCCTTCTCTCTCGGCATGCGACCGCTCACTCCTCGCATGACAGACACGAGCTGTGGTGTGGATGTGACACTTACAACTGTATTCGATGTTCCAGCATCTCAGAACATTGCGAGCTTGGTTGACCCCCAGGAGGATGCAGGAGCACCACTTCCATCGTCTTTAACAACAGAGATGTAGATGGTGCTGTACTCACGAGTTGTGCAGTATGCATGTGCAGCATCTAGTGAGGCAGAGTTTATCCTACACCGGGTAGACATGGGCCACCTTGGCATGTCCGAGGCAGATTATGCTGATATTCAGGAGCGTGTAGTCATGCTACAGCGGGAGATGATGGCAGCGCGTGAGCGATTCTCATAGCAGGAGCTTTCCGCCAGCAACATATGGTACACCTATACTCGGGGAGGATCGTGTACAAGCTCCGAGTATGACGTCCGTTGGAGACTCTGTCATAGGAGAGGTGAGCGTGCCTTCGGTTTCCACCATCCTCCCTCCTGTCGACCCCATTATCGCTCCTCCTTCTTCTACGACTGCCATCATGCACCTTCATCCACCCGACTCACCTTCCCCATCTTCATCTTCATCTACGAGTGGTGATCCGGTTCGTTGCTCCAGCTCTCCTCTTCTAACAGTACACCCTTGTGCCTCAGGGTGTGCTATCCCGTATCGGAGGCCAGCTCCGCCACTTCATCCAAGTACGGGTGCTGCTCACCCATTCCCTTTCCTCTGGCGTACACAGATACATCGCGGCACAGTGGAGACAGGAGAGACTGTGAGTTGGGACTCTTGGCAGTCACGCGAGGATTGGTACACCCTAGGTGATGCAGCTGTGACGTGAGGAGTCGTAGGCGGAGACACCACTTCGTCTTTGAGGGAGGGAGTCGACTCGCAGGTGATAGGGGGAGTTATCTCTGCATCATGGATACACCACATGACTCATCGCCCATGATCCGTTTAGGTACGACATCAGCATCTCCATTGAAGACATCGCTACCAGGTTCATCTGCCCAGGGCGAGTGTTGTGTGGACCTCGACCTGACGCGACATCATGGGAGATGCTTGACGAGGTCCATGCTCTGTTGTAAGCATCTACAGCATCCTGCATGTGGCTCATGCTACGTGCCTGCACAGCTGCATGTAGATGGTAGCACAGTGTTGGTCGAGACCCGGACACTTGGTGCGTTGTACCAGTGTCACGAGGAGACCATGTGATCGTGTGTCTTGGTGTGTGGCTATATTGTGTGTGGCATGTGCATGCAAGCTGTTGGTCGAGACCCGGACACGTGGTGCGTTGCACCCGTGTTACGAGGAGATCCTCCCATGATCCTGTGTTTGGACGATGATACTATTGTGTTGGATTGCTCGTAGCGATCGAGAGCCAGGCCCTGGTACCGTCAGTGTCACGAGGAGACCATCTCGTCGTCTGACATGTGTATGATGTGCATTACACTGGTTTGTGTGCGTGTGCATCACTCCTCTCATGGTCGAGACCCACACACTTGGTGGGCTGTGCCAGTGTCCAGGGAGACCCTAGATGGATAGCAGATGTATGTGTGTGTGTGTGTGTGTGTGTGTGTGTGTGTGTGTGTGTGTGTGTGTGTGTGTGTGTGTGTGTGTGTGTGTGTG
>SZWC01029024.1:0-25149 GCA_023375785.1 Penium margaritaceum
GCGCCACTGCGTCGCATGGACTCGTTGCGGACGTGTTCGGCGACAGCCTCGTACGTCAGATCTGCCTCCTTCCAACCGCCAAATACGGTGATCAAGGACCCCTAGCTTTCCGGCAGCGCCATTAGAAAGATCATGGCACGCATGTTGGAGTCGAGATTCCATTCCATATGCTGGACCTCTTGCAGCACGTTGTCGAACGACTGCAAAAATGCGGGTATCGATTCTCCTTCGCTCACCCTCATCGACATCAACCGTTGGAAGATGAAGAGTCGGTTTGCTAGGGCATTCGATTGATGCACGCGTGCGAGTTTTGCGTAGGCCTCGGCAGCCAACGTGCATCCTGTGATGTGGGAGTGTTGAGTCTCGTTGATGGACGTCACAAGAATGGCGAGAGCCATGTTGTTCTTCATCGTCCATGCTGCAAGGTCAGTCGCATGCGTCGTCACGGTCGCATCGGCTAGTGCTATCTCGGTCCCTTTTAGGATGTCAAGGTAGCCACGCACGTTCATGACAATCTCAAACTGCCATTTCCACAAGGGAAAACCTGTCCCCGTGAATTTGGACATACCCGCCTCAAGGCGGGCTGGATTCGGATCCGCCATTTCTTGCGGTTGCTCGTCTTCTCTGCTTTGCTGCTACTCTGCTTTGTTGAGGCCGATGAGGCTGATGAGGCTGCTGACTGCGACCGTTGCCAAAGGTGCAGTTGATTCACACCAAACAACAAAACTAGGCATATGTCACTGACCTTGGCCAAAGAGTTTCAATATGGGTGGTCAACGTTCACCAACCACAACAAGAATCATGAACGGTCAGAGGGGGAAACAATGGTCCGGGAATATCAGCTCTCAAGCAGCAAGTACAACGAAATTCAATCTTACAACTTCTTATTTCATGTCCGCTACGCATAGGAACTCCTACACCATCATTTGGACATCGTATGAACACCATGTGAGTTTGCTTAGTCCTTATAGAGTTTGATTCTGAAGCGGTAGGTCATGGGTTTGAATCATCGTACGCGCAATATAGAATAGGCTTGCGACCTGGGGGGGGGGGCGCCGTGTTGTGATACCTCTACTCTACCTTCAAGCCTAAGCCGTGGGGAGGGGGGGGGGGGTAGGGGGTGTCATACTGCGGTCGCAAATCTGTCCTCCAGGTCATCCACGGAAGATCCCTCCATGGGGGTGGGAGGGCGTATTCCAGTGAAGGCACCTACGTGCAACAAATAAAAAGAAAACCGACCTGGTGCCAAAGGGAGGAACCGTTTGCTATTTATTGACTAGCAAGTGCAAAGACCTTCAAAAAGAAGTGGCACGGTGTGGCTACCATGCACAATGACTAACCAGATAAGGCATGTTCCACTTACCATGACCAAATTATTTTTCTATGTGTGGTCAACGTTGACAACCCATAACATGGGTCACGAATTATTAGAGGAGGAAACAATTGTTTAGGAATACTATATACCAACTAGCAAGTCCAACGACCTTCAATCACTAGTAGCATGGCATGGCTACCATGCACAATGACCGACCAAAGTAGGCATATGTACTGCCTTTGACCAAAGAAATCCGCTGTGTGTGGTCAACATTGACAACTAATAATACGAGTCACATATGGTCAGAGGGGGAAACAATGGTTTGGGAACACCAGGAATCAACTAGCAAGCACAATGACCTTCAATGAGTTGTGGCACGGTGTGGATGCCATGCACGATGACCAACCAAAGTATGCATATGTCACTGACCATGACCAAAGAATGTCACCATGTGTGGTAAACTTTGCCCAATCATAACACGAGTCACAAATAGTCAAAGTGGAAGATAATGGTTTTTGAATACTAGTCATCGACTAGCAAGTACAAATACCTTCAATATCTAGTTGCACAGTGTGGCTACAATGCACAGTGACCAACGAAAGAATGCATATGTTTCGAACCATGACCTAAGAATTTCACTCCATGTGGTCAATTTTGACAACTCACAACACGAGTCACATATAGTAAGAAAGGGTAACAATGGGTTGGGAAGATTAGCTATCAACTAGCAAGCACAAAGACCTTCAATACGTAGTGACAAGGTGAAGTAACCATGTATAATGACAAACCAAAGTCTACATATGTCTCTAACCATGACCAAGCAAAATTCACAGCGTGTGGTCAACTTTGAAAACTCATAACACGACTCACAAATGGTCAGAGGGAAAAACAATGGGTTGGGAACACTAGTTATCAACTAGCAAGTACAAAGACCCTCAAGAAGCAGTGGCATGGTGTGGCTAGCGTGCACAGTGACCAACCAAAGAATGCATACGTCACTGACTATGACGGAAGAAGTCCACTATGTGTGGTCAACATAGACAACTTACAACACGGGTCACAAATGGTCAGAAGAAGAGACAATGGTTTGGGAACACTATGCATGGACTAAAAAGGACAGAGAACTTCATTATGCAGTGCCACGGTGTGGCTACTATGCACACCAAACAAGCAAACTTGGCATATGTCATTGACAATGACCACATTATTTCGATATGGGTGGTCAAAGTTCACCAACCATAACACGAGTCACAAAGAGTCGAAGCGGGAAACAATGGTTCGGGAACATCAGTTCTCAACTACTAAGTACAACGACCTTCAATCAGTAGTAGCACGGTATGGCTACCATGCACAATGACCGACCAAAGTAGGCATATGACCTGCCTTTGACCAAAGAAATCAGCTGTGTGCGGTCAACGTTGACAGCTCATACTACGAGTCACAAATGGACAGAGAGTGAAACAATGGTTTCGGAACACCAGGTATCAACTAGCAAGCACAGTGACCTTCAATGAGTTGTGGCACAGTGTGGATACCATGCACGATGACCAACCAAAGTATATATATGTCACATACCATGACCAAAGAATGTCACCATGTGTGGTATAGTTTGACCAGTCATAACAGGAGTCACAAATGGTCAGAGTGGAAGATAATGGTTTCTGAATACTAGTCATCGACTAGCAAGCACAAATACCTTCAATATGTAGTTGCACAGTGTGGCTACAATGCACAGTGACCAACCAAAGTATCCATATGTCAGTAACCATGACCAAAGAATTTCACTTCATGTGGTCAATGTTGACAAGTCACAACAAGAGTCACATATAGTGAGAGAGGGTAGCAATGGTTTGGGAAGACTAGCTACCAACTAGAAAGCAAAAAGACCTTCAATACGTAGTGACACGGCATGCTCACCATGTACAATGACAAAACAAATATGCATATGTCACTAACCATGATCAAAAGAATGTCTGAGTGTGTGGTCAACGTTGAAAACTCATAACACGACTCAAAAATGGTCAAAGGGGGGAACTATGGGTTGGGAACACTAGTTATCAAGTAGCAAGTACAGATACCTTGAACAAGTAGTGGCACGGTGTGGCTAGCGTGCACAATGACCAACCAAAGGATGCAGAGGTCACGGACTATGACCGAAGAAGTCCACTACGTGTGCTCAACATTGACAACTCACAACACGAATCAAAAATGGTCAGAGGGAGAGACAATGGTTTGGGAACCCTATGCATGGACTAGAAAGGACAAAGAACGTCAATACGTAGTGGCCCGGTGTGGCTACTATGCACACCAAAAAACCAAAGTAGGCATATGTCACTGACCATGACCAAAGAATTTCAATATGGGTGGTCAACGTTCACCAACCATAACACGAGTCACAAACGGTCAGAGGGGGAAACAATGGTCCGGGAATGTCAGGTCTCAACTAGCAAGTGAAACGACCTTCAATCAGTTGTAGCACGATGTGGCTATTATTTACAATGACCAACCAAAGTAGGCATAGGTTCTGCCTTTGACCAAAGAAATCCGTTGTGTGTGTCAACGTTGACAACTCATAATATGAGTCACAAATGGTCAGAGGGGGAAACAATGGTTCGGGAACACTAGGTATCAACTAGCAAGCACAATGACCTTCAATGAGTTGTGGCACAGTGTGGATACCATGCACGATGATCAACCAAAGTATGCATATGTCACTGACCATGACCAAAGAAAATCTGCATGTGTGGTAAACTTTGACAACTCATAACAGGAGTTTCAAATGGTCAGAGTGGAAGATAATGGTTTTTTAATACTAGTTATCGACTAGCAAGTACAAATACCTTCAATATGTAGTGGCACAGTGTGGCTACAATGCACAGTGACCAACCAAAGCATGCATATGTCACTAATCATGACCAAAGAATTTCATTGCCTGTGGTCAATGTTGAAAACTCACAACACAAGTCACACATAGTGAGAGAGGGTAACAATGGTTTGGTAGCACTAGCTATCAACTAGAAAGCACAAAGACCTTCAATACATAGTGACACGGCATGGTAACCATATACAGTGACAAATAGAAGTAGGCATATGTCACTAACCATGACCGAACGAATTTCACAGTGAGTGGTTAGTGTTCAAAACGCATAATTCACAAATGGTAAGAGGGTGAAACGATGGATTGGGAACACTAGTTATCACTTAGCAAGTACGAAGACCTTCAACAAGTAGTGGAACGGTGTGGCTAGCGTGCACGGTGACCAACCAAAGGATACATACGTCACTGACTATGACCCAAGAAGTCCACTATTTGTGGTCAACACTGACAACTCATAACACGAGTCACGAATGGTCAGATGGCAAGACAATGGTCCGGAAACCCTATGCATGGACTAGAAAGGACAGAGACATTGAATACATAGTGGCACAATGTAGCTACTATGAACACGAAACATTCAAACTAGGCATATGTCACTGACCATGAAAAAAGAATTTTAAATGGGTGGTCAACATTCACCAACCATAACACGAGTCACACACGTTCAGAGGGGGAAACAATGGTCTGGGAATATCAGTTATCAAATAGCAAGTACAACGACCTTCAATCAGTAGTAGCATGGTGTGGCTACCATGCACGATGACCGACCAAAGTAGGCATATGTACTGCCTTTGACCAAAGAAATCTGTTGTGTGTTGTTGTGTTGACAACTCATAATACGAGTCACAAATGGCCAAAGGGGGAAACAATGGTTTGGGAACACCAGGTATCAACTAGCAAGCACGATGACCTTCAATCAGTTGTGGCATGGTGTGGATACCATGCACGATGACCAACCAAAGTATGCATATGTCACTGACCATGACCAAAGAATGTCACCATGTGTGGTAAACTTTGACAACTCATAATAGGAGTCACAAATGGTCTGAGTGAAAGATAATGGTTTCTAAATACTAGTTATCGACTAGCACGTACAAATACCTTTAATATGCAGTTGCACAGTGTGGCTACAATGCATTCTGACCAACCAAAGTATGCATATGTGACTAACCATGGCCAAAGAATTCTACTTCATTTGGTCAATGTTGACAACTCGCAACATGAGTCACCGGTAGTGAAAAAGGGTAACAATGGGTTGGGTAGACTAGCTATCAACTAGAAAGCACAAAGACATTCAATACGTAGTGAAACAGCGTGGTAACCATGTACAGTGACAAACCAAAGAAGGCATATGTCACTAACCATGACCAAAAGAATTTCACAGAGTGTGGTCAGCGTTGAAAACTCATAACACGAGTCACAAATGGTCAGAAGGGGAGACAATGGGTTGGGAACACTAGTTACCAACTAGCAAGTATAAGGACCTTCAACAAGCAGAGGCACGGTGTGGCTAGCGTGAACAGTGACCTACCAAAGGATGCATACGTCAATGACTATGACAAAAGACGTACACTATGTGTGGTCAACAGTGACAACTCACCAAACGAGTCACATATAGTCAGAGGGGGGTAACAATTGCATGGGAAGACTAGCTATCAAATAGAAAGCACAAAGACCTTTGATACGTAGTGACACAGCGTGGTAACCATGTACAGTGAAAAACCAAACTAGGCATATGTCACTGAGTATGACCAAAGAATTTCAATATGGGTGGTCAACGTTCACAACCCATAACACAAGTCACAAATGGTCAGAGGGGGGAAACAATGGTTTCGAAGCACTATGTACCTTATGGCAAGTACAAAGATCTTTTGTATGTATTGGCACGGTGTGGCTACCGTGCACACTGACCTTCCCAAGTAGGTATACATCAATGCTCATTACCAAAGAAGATTGGTATGTATGGTCAGCGCTCTCAGCTCAAAATACAAGTCAAAAATGGTCTGAGGGAGAAACAATGATTTGGGAATACTCCGTATCAACCAGCAAGTACAAAGACCTTCGATAAGTGGTGGCAGGGTGTGGCTACCATGTACAATGACCAACCAAAGTATGCTTGTGTCACTGAAAATTATAAAAAGGAATTTCACTATGTGTTGTCAACTTTCCGTCTTACGGCTGGTCAATCGAAGCAACGGTCGAGAAGTTATTCAAGCTCAGAGTTGCAAAAACTGAAATTCTGTCCACGTCAATTGTTTATGATTAAACTAACTTTGTTATTATTTATAATTTTGAAAACTACGTTCAAATCTTTCACCCCCTTGTTTTATGACCTCTACTCATAGGAACTCCTATACCATCATTTGGAAATCATATGAACACCATGTGAGTTGGCTTAGAGCTTTTAGAGTTTGATCTGGAGAATTAGGTCCTGGGTTCGAATCCTCGTACGCGCAATACAGAATAGGCTTGCGACCTTGGGGAGGGGGGGGGCGGCCGTGTTGTGAGACCTCTACTCTATCTTTGAGCCTAAGCCGTGCGGGCGGTAGGGGGGGGGGTGTCCTGATGCCGTCGCAAATCTATCCTCAAGGTTGTCCAAAGAACATCCCTCTAAGGGGGTGGGAGGGAGTATTCCAGTGAAGGCACCTACGCGCAATAAACACACAAAAAAAACCTAGTGTCAAAGAGTTAAACCCTTTGTTATTCATTGACAAGCAAGTGCAAAGACCTTCAACAATAAGTGGCACGGTGTGGCTACCATACACAATGACCAACCAGATTAGGCATGTGCTACTTACCATGACCAAATAACTTTACAATGTGTGGTCAACGTTGACAGCCCATAACATGGGTCACGAATTGTTAGAGGGGGAAACAATGGTTTGGAAATACTAGATACCAACTAGCAAGTACAATGACCTTCAATCAGTAGCAGCACGGCGTGGCTACCATGCACAATGACCGACCAAAGTAGGCATATGTACTGCCTTTGACCAAAGAAATCCGCTCTGTGTGGTCAACATTGACAACTCATAATACGACCCACACATGGTCAGATGGGGTAACAATGGTTTGGGAACACCATGTATCAACTACCATGCACAATGACCTTCAATGAGTTGTGGCACGGTGTGGATACCATGCACGATGACCAACCAAAATATGCACATGTCACTGACCATGACCAAAGAATGTCACCATGTGTGGTAAACTTTGACAACTCATAACACGAGTCAAAAATGGTCAGAGTGGACAAAAATAGCATCTGAATACTAGTTATTGACTAGCAAGTACAAATACCTTCAATATATAGTGGCACAATGTGGCTACCATGCACAATGACTAACCACTGTATGCATATGTCACTGTCCATGACCAAGAAATCTCATTTCAAGTGGTCGACGTTGACAACTCACAACACAAGTCACAGATAGTGAGAGGGGGTAACAATGGTTTGGGAAGACTAGCTATCAACTAGAAAGCACAAAGACCTTCAAAACGCCATGACAAGGTGTGGTAACCATGTACAGTGACAAACAAAAGTAAACATATGTCAATAACCATGACCAAAAGAATTTCACAGTGTGTGGGCAACGTTGAAAAATTGTAACTCGAGTCATAAATGGTCAAAGGAGGAAAAAATGGGTTGGGAACACTAGTTATCAACTAGCAAGTACAAAGACCTTCAACAAGCAGTGGCACAGTGTGGCTGGTGTGCACAGTGAACAACCAAAGGATGCATACGTCACTGACTATGACCGAAGAAGTCCACTATGTGTGGTCAACATTGACAACTCATAACACGAGTCACAAATGGTCAAAGGGAGAGACAATGGGTTGGGAACCAGATGCATGGACTAGAGAGGACAAATAACTCCAATGTGAAGTGGCACGGTGTGGCTACTATGCACACCAAAAACCCAAACTAGGCATATGTCACTGACCATGACCAAAGAATTTCAATATGGGTGGTCAACGTTCACCAACCATAACACGAGTCACAAACGGTAAGAAGGGGACACAATGGTCCGGGAATATCAGTTCTCAACTATCATGTACAACGATATTCAATCAGTACTAGCACGGTGTGGCTACCATGCACAATGACGGACCAAAGTAGGCATATGTACTGCCTTTGACGCGAGAAATCCGCTGTGTGGTCAACGTTGACAACTCATAATACGAGTCACAAATGGTCAGATGGGCGGAAACAATGGTTTGGAAACACCATGTATCAACTAGTGAGCACAATGAAGTTCAATGAGTTGTGGCACAGTGTGGATACCATGCACGATGGCCAGCCAAAGTATGCATATGTCACTGACCATGGCCAAAGAATGTCACCATGTGTGGTAAACTTTGACAACTCATAACACGAGTCACAACTGGTCAGGGTGGAAGATAATGGTATCTGAATACTAGTTGTGGATAAGGAAGTACAAATACCTTCAATATACAGTGGCACAGTGTGGCTATCATGCACAGTGACCAACCAAAGTATGCATATGTCACTGACCATGACCAACGAATTTCACGTCATGTGGTCGACGTTGACAACTCACAACACGAGTCACAGATAGTGAGAGAGGGTAACAATGGTTTGGGAACACTAGCTATCATGTAGAAAGCACAAAGACCTTCAATACGTAGTGACACGGCGAAGTAACCATGTGTAGTGACAAACCAAAGTATGCATATGTCACTAACCATGACCAAACAAATTTCACAATGTGTGGTCAATGTTGAAAACTCATAACACGAGTCACAAATGGTCAGAGGGGGAAACAATGGGTATGGAACACTAGCTATCAACTAGCAAGTACAAACACCTTCAACAAGCACTGGCACGATGTGGCTAGTGTGCACAGTGAACAACCAAAGGAATCATACGTCACGGACTATGACCGAAGAGGTCCACTATGTGTGGTCATCATTGACAACTCATAACACTGGTCACAAATGGTCAGAGGGAGAGACAATGGTTTAAAAACCATATGCATGGACTAGAAAGGACAAAGAACTTCAGTGCGTAGTGGCACGGCTTGGCTACTATGCACACCAAACAACCAAACTATGCATATGTCACTGACCATGACCAAAGAATTTCAATATGGGTTGTCAACGTTCACCAACCATTACACGAGTCACAAATGCTCAGAGGGAGAAACAATGGTACGGGAGTATCATCTCTCAACTAGCAAGTACAACGACCTTCAATCAGTAGTAGCACGTGTCACGATGAGATCCGCGTAATGCGGTCCCGACGTTTGTCTGATCGTCTCTTTTGGTTCACGCCTACTGTTTTTGGCGAATATGAGACTAAGCGTGAGATTTCTGGTCGCCTCACGCTATGTGAGCAGGAATTTAGAGACAGTCAGTTTGCAAAGGGAATAACGTCGTTTTGTGTTTGTTTTTGAACATGACCACAACATGTATAGGGCTAGTCATGAGTTTTCCTACGCACCAAACTGCGCGTGATTCAGCCAAGCATAGCTGATGTTATGCTTGTTGAAGCGCAGGTCTCACCCACCATAGAAGCTTGACACCGCCACTTGCCGTGACGCCTTTGTTCATGTACAAAGCGCCTTTTCCAAGGCACATATCCCATTGCACATGCTGTGGGGGTCCCCTTTACTGTTTCACGCACCCTACCCACTTTTGGGTCGTGTTTTGTGATGGGGTGTGACGAGGTTCGAAACCTGTATGTGGACCTGCAGTCAGAAGTTTTTGACGAAGTCCCTGATTAACAAAACGTACTTCTGAGTTTTGGACGTCGTGCCAGGATTTTGGTGAAGTCCCTTAGCAACAACCTGCACTACTGGATCCAGTGGATGATCTACCTGATCAGGCAGATCATCCACCGGACGCCTCGGCAGGCCTATCGGAGCATTCTCTCCAAATGGTATTTTGTTACTCAGTCCGGTCGATTATCGACCGGATTTTGAGTCTCAGCCGGCTCTCAGAGCCGCTGCGCATACCCCAAGTTTGGAAGGCCAAATCTCCCTTGATACTTGTCTTGTTCCAGCCAAAAAACTACCACCGGATTTAGCAACTCGTCCACTTTCATGGACAATCCCCCATATCAGGATCAGAGCAATTGTTGAGTCGCCAGATCTGCCGGAGCGGTGTTTCCACTTTCTGGCGGCTCGTCAGCGCCTCCCGGCGCCGCACTTGGGCATGTGAAGGGGCAATTTTTCAACATTCTCCCCCTAGCACCTGCCATGCCCGCTTCTCCTGCTTGCTCTCACTCATCTTCCGCTGTGCCCTCCAGCCCATCATTGCTGGTCATCCCAAGTCCGGCCACGCTCATTGCGTGCCGGTCCGCGGGTTGCACCTTGTTCAAGCAATCCGCAAGCATATTGTGCGTGCTGCAGTGCTGCAGCACCACCTGCCCCTTCTCGACCATGTCCCGTGCGTAGTGATAACGCACGTCGATGTGCTTTGTCCTCCTATGCTGCGTCCGGTTGTTGGTCAGCGAGATGGAGCCCGTGTTGTCCTCTTGCACCACCGTAGGCTCCAGCTGCGGCACGACTAGCTCCCCCAGCAACCTGCGGAGCCATACTGCCTCCTTGACCCCCTCGGCCAGCACGATGTGCTCTGCTTCCACTGTGGAGGTGGCGACGCAGTTCTGCTTCTTGCTCCATCACGAGACCCCTGCACTAGCGAGGAAGAACACGTAGCCAGATGTGGACTTCCGCTTGTCCACATCCCCACCATAGTCTGCATCCGTCTAGCAGACCAGGCGCAAAGGGTCCGCCCGCCCTTTGCCGTCGAACCTCAAGTACGCGTGCCGCTTCGCCTGCAGGTAGCGGAGGATCTGCTTGACCGCCTGCCAGTGTAGTGGCCCTGGATTGGCCACGTACCTGCTCACTTGGACCACCGCATAGGCCAGGTCCGGTCGTGTTGCCACCATGGCTGCCCACCGCCGATTGGTATGGCACCCCTACCATGTCCTCCTACTCTTCTTTTGTTTGCGGCGCTATTGCTGCACTCTGTTCACACGTCGTGGAGAGAGGAATGAACATTGGTTTGCAGTCCTCCATGCCATACCGCTTCAGCACCTCGGCCACGTATTTGGCCTGCCCCAGCTCAAGCGTGTGCGCCCTCCGATTCCACGTAATGCTCACCCCGAGATAGAACTCCAGCTCCCCCATGTCCGACATCTAAAACTTGCTGCTCAGCTCCTATTTTAGCTACGGTAGGCTCGGCAGGTCTCAGGAGCACAAGATCAGATCGTCCACGTAGAGTGCGACAATCTGATGGAGCTTCTTGGTGCACTGCATGTACACACTGTGATCCGCCTCACAGCGCTTGAAGCCCAGTTGTGCCATGAAGCTGTCCATCTGTTGGTACCGGCATCAAGGCGATTGTTTTAGCCCATACAAGGACTTTTGCAGCTTGCACACCTTGCCCTCCGGGGCCTCCACTCCCTTCGGTACCTCCATGTAGATTTCCTTGTCAATTATGCCATTGAGGAAGGCCGTCTTTACGTCCATTTGGTAGAGCTCCATGTCCTTTGCGGCTGCCTCCGCAAGGATTGCACGGATGCTCGTGAACTTGGTGATGGGGGCGACCGTCTTATCGTAGTGCTTTCCCTTACGCTGTGCGTACCCCTTTGCCACGAGCCGCGCCTTGTACTTGTCAACCACTCCTTCCTTCGTGAACTTGGTCTTGAAGACCCACTTGGAGCTGATGACCTTGGCGTCTTTCAGCATGTCAACCACCTGCCACGTGTTGTTTTCAGCAATGGATGCCAACTCCGACTTGATGGCGGCGTCCCACTGCTTTGCCTTAAGCCGCACAAGCGCCTCTTGCACGGTCATCAGTTCCGTTGATGCATCCAGCATACATCGTGTCATGCTAATCCATCGACCGGTGCCTGCGTCAAAACTCTTCCCCGCTCTCCCACTACGGCGCGGCAGTCTTGGCGGCGTCTTGTCGCTCTGCTGTGATCCTTCCGACTCAGCCCACTCCGGTGAATCATCAACAAGGTGGCTTCCCGAGGATTCTTCCCGCTCTGGTGAGCCATCAACCGGACGTGCGGCACGTCCAGAGGATTTTTCTCCGACGCCTGACGCGAACTCCGCCGGGAGTGCGCGCTTTGGCACTCACGGTGCATCCTTCGACGGGTCATTCCGCCGGATCTCCAGCCGAGCTGCATTGTCGTTGGAGTCCTCCACGTCGCCTAGTGCACCTGCGGCACCACCGCGCTCCGACGCCCCATCATCGACCTCCGCGTCCGCCGGCTCCTTCTTGTAGTCAAGGAGCTGGAACCACTCCCCCTGTTTTGGAGTGTTCCCGATGCTCATGTTGTTGCTGCTGCTGCTGAAGCTTTGCTAGTCATCAAACTCGACGTCACGGCTGCGGATGATCTCTTGCATGCGCGGGTCCTAGAGCCGATACGCCTTTTGCGCGCTCTCGTAGCCGAGGAACAAGCACGGCTTCGCTCGCGGTTTCAGCTTCATATTGCTTCATTGCGCCGCCTGCACCATCGCGTGCGCTTTGCATCCAAATACCTTCAGGTGCACCATGTTTGGCTTGCGCCCGCTCAAAACCTCCTGCGGCGTCTTCCAGCCGCCCTTGTCCTTCAGCACCGCTGTTGGGGTGAGGTTGATGGTGTAGCTCGCTGTACGCACAGCCTCCGCCCAAAAACCTCGCGGCAAGCCCGCATCCACAAGCATGGTCCGCACCATTTTGAGCAGCATCTGGTTGGCTCATGGCACCACTCCGTTCGACTGTGGCGAGTACGGGGTAGTGGGTTTCGACTTAATGCCTCGCTACTTTTTCCACTTGCTGTAGCCCATGTACTCTACGCCATAATCATTGCGTAGCGCTGTGACCTTCCGGCCAGTCGGCCTCTCCACCGTTGCAACGTACTCCTTGAGCCGGTCTAAGACCTCACCCTTCCGCTTCATGAAGTACACATAGAGTTTTCTGCTACAGTCGTCAATGAAGGTGACAAAGTATCTCAATCCGCTGTTTGACGGCGTTTTGAAAGGTCCGTACACGTCGTTGTGCACGACCTCCAACAGGTCCTTTGCACGAGCCGCATTCTCGTTAAACGGCTTGCACCGCGCCTTGCCCTAAAGGCTCATACTTTTTGTGCGCTGCTGTATCTGCTGCCGCGTCTGCACCGTCGGTAACGAGGCCATTCACCATGTCGCGCTTTGCAATCTCCATAACGGTTGGGAGCACCGAATGCCCCAACCGTCGGTGCCAGAGCTCCAGATCAGCGCTTCCTCCCTTGGCCATGTTGACGACGCGCTCCTGCAAATCTGCTACGTTGGATGCCGCGGGGACCACGTTGGCCTCCATGATGTAGAGACCGCCCTCGCGCTTCGCCTCTAGCACGACCTCGCCGTTACCTTCAATGCGCACCAGTGCGCCTTTCCTGTGGAAGAGCACCTTATACCCATTGTCTGTCAAGCGGCTGATACTCAAAATGTCAGCCAGGCCAGGGACGTGCTGCACATCACAAATTGTGCTCAGCTCCTTCTTACCGCCCACCACGACTTCAACCTCCACGTCGCCTTGGCCAGCCGCAGCCTTGACTTTGTCAATCGCGACCACCATCAACTTGGAGGACTTCTCGTAGGTGACGAACCCCACCTTCTCGACTTGGATATACTCCTCGGCCACGGAATCCAGGCACCGCCTGTTGGTCTTGTTGAGGAAGTGGTTCTTGTTGCCGTTGAGGAGCGACCTCCCCTTGTTGTTTTTGCCGCCCGTCTTCGCCTCCTGTAGGCACTTACGTGCCCAATGGCCCTCCTTGCCGCAGTTGCGGCACGCACCTTTCTTGGTGCCATTCTTGCCGAAGCCTTTTCCGCCACTTCCTTGGCCCTCGCTTCCGCCACCACGTGTTTTGGTGACAAGAGCCGATGAGGAAGACNCCCACCTTCTCGACTTGGATATACTCCTCGGCCACGGAATCCAGGCACCGCCTGTTGGTCTTGTTGAGGAAGTGGTTCTTGTTGCCGTTGAGGAGCGACCTCCCCTTGTTGTTTTTGCCGCCCGTCTTCGCCTCCTGTAGGCACTTACGTGCCCAATGGCCCTCCTTGCCGCAGTTGCGGCACGCACCTTTCTTGGTGCCATTCTTGCCGAAGCCTTTTCCGCCACTTCCTTGGCCCTCGCTTCCGCCACCACGTGTTTTGGTGACAAGAGCCGATGAGGAAGACGAGGACTCCCCGCAGCCCTGGCGCTACACCTCGTTGCGGATGTACTCTGCGACCACGCCATAGGTGAGCTTGTCCTCCGACCATCCACCGAGGACGGTGATGAGTGGGCCCCAACTGTCAGGTAGGGCCATGTGGAGGGCCATCGCATGTAGTTGTGTGTCAATCTTCCACCCCATGTCATTGCATTGCGATGCAAGCGACTCGATCTGCTGCATGGCGGATATGACATCATCTCCCTCCTTGATTCTCACCGTAAGGAGTCCCTTCATTGCAAAGTTTTTGTTTGCCAGCGACTTGGATTGGTGGATGGCGCAGAGCTTTTGCCAAGCTTCAGCTGTTTGCTTGCAGCCTTGGAAGTGGCCCCACTTTAACTCGGCTGTCCCAGACACCAGGAGCATGAGCGCCTCCGTGTTCTTTTTTTCGAAGGCCGGCTTCTTCGCATCCGTAGCAGTCACCTCTGTGAGCACCTCCTTTCCCAACATGACATCCAGCAGCCCCTTATGCGAGAGGTGCAGTTCAAACTGCCACCTCCATAGCCCGAAGCGCGGGCCGCCCGCAGACTTCTGAATAGGTTGCGTCTCCTTCAGCACCATGTGTGCAGCTACTACTCCGACGAGTTATCGGAACTTCACGACGACGTCCAAGATGACGATCCCGTGCGCTGCAGAAGGCGTAAACGTTGGAGGCGTTCAGACCCGTGAACCCATAACCCTTTTTCAGGATGAGATCCGCGTGGTGCGGTCCCAACGTTTGTCTGATCATCTCTATTGGTTCACGTCTACTGTTTTGGGCCTATCTGAGGCTAAGCATGAGCTTTCTGGTTGCCTCACGGTATGTGAGCAGAAATTTAGAGACAGTCTGTTGGCAAAGGAAATAACATCATTTTGCGTTAGTTTTTAAACATGAAAATGATCACAACATTTATAGGGCTAGTCATGAGCTTTCCAGTTCACCAAACCGCACACGATTCGGCCAAGCGTAGCTCAAGTTATGCTTGCCGAAGCGCAGGTCTCAGCCACCACAGAAGCTTGACGCCGCCACTCGCCGTGGCGCCTCCATTCACGTGCGAAACACCTTTCCCAAGGCGCATGTCCCATTGCACATGGTGTGGGGGTCCCCTGCACTGTTTCCATGCACCCTACCCACTTTTGGGTCGTGTTTGGTGATGGGGTATGACGAGGTTCGAAACCTGTCCGCGGACCTGCAGTCATGATTTTTGACAGTCCCCGAGTAACAAAACGCACTACTGAGTTTCGGACGTCGAGCCAAGATTTTGGTTGTCCCTTAGTAACAACGTGCACTACTGGATCCGGTGGATGATCCACCTGATCAGGCGGATCATCCACCGGACGCCTCGACAGGCCTATCGGAGCATTTTCTCCAGATGGTGTTTTGTTACTCGATCCGGTCGATAATCAACCGCATTTCGAGTAGCAGCCAGCTCCGTGAACCGCTGCGCATACCCCAACTTTGGAATGCCATATCTCTTGCCATACTTGTCATTTTCTGGCCAAACAACTTCCATCGGATTTACCAACTCGTCCAATTTTATGGACAATCCTCCAATTTAGGATCCAAGCAAATGTCGAGTCGCCAGATCCGCCGGAGCGGCGTTTCCACTTTCTCACGGCTCGTCAGCACCTCCCGGCGCCGCACTTGGGCATGCGGAGGGGTAACTTTTCAACAGCACGGTGTGGCTACCATGCACAATGACGGACCAAAGTAGGCATATGTACTGCCTTTGACGAAAGAAATCTGCTGTGTGTGGTCAACGTTGACAACTCATAATACGAGTCACAAATGGTCAATGGGGGGAAACAATGGTTTGGGAACACCAGGTATCAACTAGCAAGCACAATGAACTCCAATGAGTTGTGGCACGGTGTGGATACCATGCTTGATGACCAACTAAAGTATGCATATATCACTGACCATGACCAAAGAATGTCATCATGTGTGGTAAAAATTGACAACTCATAACACGAGTCACAAATGGTCATGGTGGAAGACAATGGTTTATGAATACTAGTTATCGACAAGCAAGAACAAATACCTTCAATACGTAGTGGCACTGTGTGGCTACAATGCACAGTGACCAACCAAAGTATGCATATGTCACAGACCATGACCAAGGAATTTCATTTCATGTGGTCAACGTTGAAAACTCACATTACGATTCACGGATAGTCTGAGGGAGGTAACAACGGTTTGCGAAGACTAGCTATCAACTACAAAGCACAAAGACCTTCAATACGTAGTGACAGAGCGTGGTGACTATGTACAATGACAAACCACAGTAGGCATATGTTACTAACCATGACCAAAAGAATTTCACAGTGTGTGGTCAACGTTGAAAACTCATGAGTCACAAATGGTGAGAGGGGAAAACAATTGGCTGGGAATACTAAATATCAACTAGCAAGTACAAAGACCTTCATCAAGTAGTGGCACGGTGTGGCTAGCGTGCAGAGTGACCAACCAAAGGATGCATACGTCACTGACTATGACCGAAGAAGTCCAATATTTGTGGTCAACATTGACAACTCATAACATGAGTCACAAATGGTCACAAGGCCACACAATGGTTTGGGAACCCTATGCATGGACTAGAAAGGACAAAAAACTTCAATACGTAGTGGCATGGTATGGCTACTATGCACACCAAACAACCAAACTAGGCATATGTCACTGACCATGAAAAAAGAATTTCAATATGGGTGGTCAACGTTCACCAACCATAACACGAGTCACAAACGGTCAGAGGGGGAAGCAATGGTCTGCGAATATCAGTTTTCAACTAGCAAGTTCAACGACCTTTAATCAGTATTAGCACGGTGTGGCTATCATGCACAATGACCGGCCAAAGTAGGCATATGTATTGCCTTTTGACCAAAGAAATCTGCTGTGTGTGGTCAACCTTGACAACGAACAACACGAGTCACATAAGGTCAGAGGGGGAAACAGTGGGTTGGGAACACCAGGAATCAACTAGCAAGCACAATGACCTTCAATGAGTTGTGGCACGGTGTGGATACCATGCACGATGACCAACCCAAGTATGCATATGTCACTGACCATGACCAAAGAGTTTACCATGTGTGGTAAACTTTAACCAATTAAAACACAAGTCACAAATGGTCAGAGTGGAAGATACTAGTTTCTGAATACTAGTCATCGACTAGCAAGTACAAGTACCTTGAGTATGTAGTCGCACACTGTGGCTACAATGTACAGTGACCAACGAAAGTATCCATATGGCACTAACCATGACCAAGGGATTTCACAGTGTGTGGTCGACTTTGAAAACTCAGAACACGACTCACAAATGGTCAGAGGGGAAAACAATAGGTTGCCAACACTAGTTATCAACTAGCAAGTACAAAGACCTTCAACAAGCAGAGGCATGATGTGGCTAGCATGCACAGTGACCAACCAAAGAATGCATACGTCACTGACTATGACCAAAGAAGTCCACTATGTGTGATCAACATTGACAACTCACAACATGGGTCACAAATGGTCAGAGGGAGAGACAATGGTTTGGGAACCCTATGCATAGAATATAAAGGACGAAGAACTTCATTATGCAGTGCCACAGTGTGGCTACTATGCACACCAAACAACCAAACTAGGCATATGTCATTGACCATGACCAAAGAATCTCAATATGGGTGGTCAACGTTCACCAACCATAACACGAGTCACAAACTGTCAGAGGGGGAAACAATGGTCCGGGAATATCAGTTATCAACTAGCAAGAACAACGACCTTCAATCAGTAGTAGCACGGTGTGGCTACCATGCACAATGACTGACCAAAGTAGGCATATGGACTGCCTTTGACCAAAAAAATCCGCTCTGTTTCGTCAACATTGACAACTCATAATGTGAGTCACAAATGGCCAGAGGGGGAAACAATGGGTTGGGAAGACCAGGTATCAACTAGGAAGCACAATGACCTTCAATCAGCTGTAGCACTGTGTGGATANGAAGATAATGGTTTCTGGATACTAGTCATCGACTAGCAAGTACAAATACCTTAAATATGTAGTTGCATAGTGTGGCTACAATGGACAGTGACCAACCAAAGTATGCATGTATCACTAACCATGACCAAATAATTTCACTTCACGTCGTCATTGTTGACAACTCACAACACGAGTCACATATAGTGAAAGAGGGTAACAATGGTTTGGGAAGACTAGCTACCAACTAGAAAGCACAAAGACCTTCAATACGTAGTGACACGGCATGGTGACCATGTACAGTGACAAAACAAAGTATGCATATGTCACTAGCCATGATCAAAAGAATTTCACAGTGTGTGGCCAACATTGAAAACTCATCACACAACTCACAAATGGTCACAGAAGGAAACAATGGATGGGGAACGCTAGTTGTCAAGTAGCAAGTACAAAGACCTTGAACAAGTAGTTGCACGGTGTGGCTAGCATGCAAAGTGACCAACCAAAGGATGCATACGTCACTGACTATGACCGTAGACTTCCACAATGTATGGTCAACATTGACAGCTCACAACACGAGGCGCAAATAGTCAGAGGGAGAGACAATGGTTTTGGAACCCTATGCATGGACTAGAAAGGACAAAGAACGTTAGTACGTAGTGGCCCGGTGTGGCTACTATGCACACCAAACAACCAAACTAGGCTTATGTCACTGACCATGACCAAAGAATATCACTATGGGTGCTTAACGTTCACCACCCATAACACGAGTCACAAACGGTCAGAGGGTGAAACAATGGTCTGGGAATATCAGTTCTCAACTAGCAAGTACAACAATCTTCAATCAATAGTAGTACGGTGTGGCGACCATGCACAATGACCGACCAAAGTAGGCATATGTACTGCCTTTGACCAAAGAAATCCGTTGTGTGTGGTCAACGTTGACAACTCATAATACGAGTCACAAATGGCCAGAGGGGGAAACAATGGTTTGGGTGTTGGAATGATGCTCCTCACCATGGCAGGAGTGACTCCAAAAAGGAAGACCAAAAAAACAAGCCTTAGTGGCTTAGTGGTTAATGGTACCCACCTCTACAGGCAGGGGCCCGGGTTCAAGTCCCACAAGATGAAATTATGCCGTACCTCAAGGGAGGTGGAAAATAGATGCTAGGAAGCTAGCTCAACCTTTAGAGTTCATCTTTAAGATTGTAGAAGGCCAGGTGAGGGTCCAGGAAGTGGCACACCTTCTAGAAGGGCTGACTTGTCCTAGAAGGCATCTACACGTGTCTTGGTCTTCTGGACACCTTCCCTCCTACTAGAAGCAAGATGAGGAATCTAGGAAGGGGCAGAAGCTTCTAGAGGAGGGAAGGGATGCCTTCCTAGGTGGGAAAAGGGCAGCCTACCAAGGAGCACTCCAGAAGCCATATAATCTGCTAGGAAGCTCCCAATCTGGCATGCTTTGGTGTTCTGGAAAGCTTAGATCAGTTGCTATAAAATGCCACTGCTTGTGAGCCCTGATCAAGTGTTAATTCCCATTCAATTGAGGTCAAATAACTATTGCCTCACTCTCTGACCAGATTATTCCATCCTTGGAACCAGTTGCCTCCACAGTTTCAGTCTCTCCGAAAACAGTTGGTGGTGTCAAACAGCCACTGCTAGGGACCCTCCAGGGTGCAAACACACCCTCAGACGAACAAAGGGTTATGGGCCCACGCCTCTAAGGGGTTCAAAGCCAGCTTGATTTCACACTCCCAACAGCAAGACATGGCAACTAGCGAGTAAGAGAGCAGCCGCACTGTCCTTAAGTTTGATGGGACAGGCTTTGCATTGTGGAGGTGGCAGTTTGAGGTCTTCCTCGACGACAAGGGACTACTTGAGCTCATGAAAGGTGATGAGACTGCTCCGCCGGAGACTGCAACGGCTGAGGTGAAGGAGGCATACAAGAAGCGCAACAAAAAGGCGTTGGCGCTCCTTGTTTCTGCGTTATGCCTACCATAACTCGGACACATCCAAGGATGCACCCTGGCCGCAGACGCATGGTCAAAACTCTGCTCCATCTACCAGTCAAGCAACCTTGCCAATCAGCCCTTCATCTTCAAATGGCTCATCACCCTCCGAGCCAACAAAGGCGACAACATCATGGGGATCATGCAGCTGATTGAGTCCTTCACAGCGGAGTGCGTGGCCACGGGTTGGGAGGTGGACTCTCAGTTGCAAGCTATGATCCTCCTCCTAGCCTTGCCGGACAGTTGGAGTCGTATGATCACAGTCCTTGGTGGCTGGCCTTCCGACGAGCTAAAGTACCCGAATGTTGCTGAGTACGTGCGCAATGAGTGGATGCGACGTGGAGGTCGAGAGAGTGCAGCGGCATCAACTTCAGCTTACACGGTTCATCCTCAAAGTGGAGGCCGAGGCAACAAGTGGAAGGGTGCCAAACAGGGCACCAAGAAGGGTGACAAGAAGGGAGAGTGCTTCAACTGCGGCAAGGAGGGCCACTACGCGTGCAACTATCCTAAGAAGAAAACAGATTGGTCGTAGTGGGACGGGTAGAAAGATGAGCACGCCCTTATGGCGTACAACTCCACCAACTTAAAGGATCCGGGAGTTGCCGTCATCGACTCCAGATCAGGCCGCCACACGCAATGCAACAGGGCGGCATTTGTCACCTACGGCGCCTCGGAGAGACACATGATGGTGGCCAATGGAAAAACTTAGGTGGCCGCTGGTGAGGGTAACATCCACATTGAGTCAATTGTGGATGGAAAACCTGTCACGAGCACAATCTACGATGTGCTCCATATGCCTAACTTTGGGGCAAACCTGCTCTCCGTCAACCGCCTTACCGACAAGGGACTTGAGGTGCTCTTCACAAAGAAGGAGGCCGTCATCCGCAAAGAGGGCGAAGGTGAGGTGATTGCGCGTGCCAAGAGGGAGGAGGACTTGTACCTGCTACACGCGAAGATCCTCAGCAGCTGGGTGGGGTCCAACGCCGCCAATCTTGCAACGAAGGACGGAGGAGACCTAGACCTATGACACCACCGACTCTGCCACATCTCTCTATCAACAGTGAAGGAGATGGCTAAGAGGGAAGTGGTGCGGGGTCTCCAAATCAGCGGCCTTGATGGAACCAAGGAGACTGTGTGTGAGCCATGCATCATTGGCAAATCAAATTGGCAACTCTTTGTCACCAAGGGGACGCGTGCATCGGCAAAACTGGCCGTGGTACACACAGATTTGTGTGGACCGCCTGAGAGCTCCATCGGCAGAGCTCACTACTTCCTCACCTTCATTGATGACTACAGCCGGAAACTCTACCTCTGCCCAATGAAGCGGAAGAGTGAGGATCTTGCGTACATGCAAGAGTTTTTGGCTGATGTGGAGCGGCAAACAGAGTTGAAGGTGAAGGCGTTCCGGAGTGACAACGGCGATGAATATGCGGGGTGCCTTGGGTGGATGAAGAGCAAGGGGATTGAGTGGCAGAAAACAACTCCACACTCCCCACAACAGAATGGCGTTGCAGAGAAAGCAAATCGCACGATCCTTAACATGGTGCGATCCATGTTGAGCGACGCCGGCCTTACACAANACATGCAAGAGTTTTTGGCTGATGTGGAGCGGCAAACAGAGTTGAAGGTGAAGGCGTTCCGGAGTGACAACGGCGATGAATATGCGGGGTGCCTTGGGTGGATGAAGAGCAAGGGGATTGAGTGGCAGAAAACAACTCCACACTCCCCACAACAGAATGGCGTTGCAGAGAAAGCAAATCGCACGATCCTTAACATGGTGCGATCCATGTTGAGCGACGCCAGCCTTACACAACGGTATTGGGTGGAGGCGGCATGGACAGCAACGTACATCATGAATCTCATGTCGACCAAGCCGCTAAAGGACAAGAAGAGCAATGCGTGGAAGACGCCACAAGAAGTGTGGAGCAAGAGAAAGCCGGCGGTGGGTCAGCTCCGCACATTTGGTTGTGTTGCACATGCAATGGTGCAGGCACGTGAGGGACTGAGCAAGCTGGACCCGCGTACCCGCGGGTGTATTTTCCTTGGATATGAGAGCAGACGCAATGCGTATCGGCTCTTTGACCCAAGGAGACAGCAGATTGTGTGGAGTCGCGACGTCACGTTCGACGAGAAAAGCCGTTGGACAGACAAGAAGGCAGGTGTCTCCAAGAGGGAGGACTGGATGCCACTTCTTGAGGGGGAGACGCCGGAGGACGTGAATGAGGGTGACGTCTTTGCATCACCACCAACCGGAGAGGATCGCCCGAGGGATGGGCGAACGGAAAAACTTATTCGGACCAGTTCGGATGAGGAATCCGAAGCACCGGAGTTGGACGTGGAAGTGGGGAGTCAACAGATGTCTCCAATGTCTCCAAGAGAGGGGGAGCAGGCGCTTGGAGAGGATGGCGCTAAAAGGGGAGAGCAACAACAACAACCACCTCAAGAGCGCTGCACGAGCAGCCGTGTGCGAAGAAGGACAAAACGATATGATGCCGACAAGGGCATTTGGACTGGGTTTGCGCAAGAGGAGCCTCAAGGAGGCACTGCACAAGAAAGATGGGGCTGAGTGGGAGGGAGCAATAAAATGTAAGCTTGCATCCCATGAGGAGAAAGGCTCCTCATGGACCACATACGTCAGAGTGGACAAGATCAAGAGGTGCGAGAGCACGCATTCCATTGCGCTTGAAGGGTTTCTTTTTTGCCTTGCCTTGAAGGCATGGCTCACACATGATATCCGCTCCCTCCACCTCATCACCTAGCTCCATCCCACGCACTAGCTCCTGCTATCCCATGAGCTCCAATGTACGATGCGCCACGTGTCCAAAGCGCCTGTGCCATAGGTTCTTGGAGGATGTGCACAGGTTAGAATGAACAGCCCCGGTGGCTGCATTTGCCTGCGGTTTTGTTGCCGAATCATCTGCTTCCATTGCTTCCGCTGCTCCAACATGTCCTTCCTCATCTGCGTCTGCATCGCTGCTCTCCTCATCACCACTCTCGGCCAAAGATTCAGCCGTTGAAGTTGTCGTTTTGGTCTGCAAGACGTAGAGTCCATCAACGCGAGGAACGTGTGCGACAACCTTCTTGGAAGAGTAGGAAATGTTGATGTCCTTGGTGGGAAAAATCACCGCTTCCTTCTCTGTAAAGACCACTGTCATGCCATGGTCAGTTATCTTAGAGACGGAGAGCAGGCTGGCTGTGAAGGAGGGCAAGTAGACCACCCCCTCTAGCTTGAGGTCGGAAACTCCACCGTTGACACCGACTGTGACCAGCTTGTCACCAATCCCCTCAGCTGCCTCAACCTTGCCGTTGGCGACTCTGAAGTTCTTGTTACACGGAGCAAGAGAGATGAAGTCTCTCTTCTCGTAAGTGGTGTGCTCGTTTGTGCCCGAGTCAAGGCCATAAGCTCCTGGCCTGAGTATCGCCCGCCCTTTGTTGGAGGCACACTCAGCCATCAAGCTTGTGGGATCCTTCCCACCATTTCCCCCTCGCCATTCATCCCCGTCTCCTCCCTCTCTCTTGGGTGCACGGCACTCTCGAGCCCAGTGTCCGGCCTTGCCACAGTTGTGGCAGTTTCCTTGGCGCTTTGCACCCCTTCCACTATTGCTAGTGCTGTTGTTTCCCTTGTACCCAGAGGATAAGGTATTGCGGAAGGTGACGTTGCTCCGTGAGGCAAAGGCAGCCATGTTTGCTTCACTACTGCTACGACGCATGACTTCATTCCGCACATACTCAGAGATGGTGGTGTAGGAAACTAGATCTTCAGTCCACCCTCCAATCACTGTTATCATGGGGCCCCAACTTTCCGGCAGCGTCATCAGAAAGATCATGGCCTGCATGTCGGATTTCAGGTCCCACCCCATGCCAGTGGCTTGTTGCAAGAGCGTCTCAAACTTCTGCATGAAGGCGGAGACATCCTCCCCTTCACCAAGCCTCATGCTGATGAGGTTTTGTAGAATGAAGAGACGGTTGGCAAGTGAGGAGGACTGAAACACCTTGCCGAGTTTGGCGTATGCCGCGGCTGCCACTGTACAACCGCTGATGTGCGAAAGGACTGAGGGTTGTATGGAGGACACAAGAATGGCGAGAGCCTTCTTGTTGAGCTTGACCCATGCCACAAGGTCAGCACCCTCCTCCTTTGGTGCTGGGATACTTCCGTCAAAATATCCTAGCAGATCTCTGTCATCCATGATGATCTCAAACTGCCACTTCCAGAGTGCAAACCCCTCTCCATCAAACTTGAGGATGGGCGAATGATTCCCTGGTTCCCCTGTCCCTGCCATCCCCACAACTACAACTGCTTCAGCTGCTGCACCTGTTGTTGATGCCGATGAACCTGTGTTTGAGGCCGCTGTAGGCTGTTGGTGAGAAGAGGAAACTGCTTCCCCTGTTACCGTTGGCCGTTGCAAGCAGATGTAGGCTGATGTAGGCTGATGTAGGCTGATGTCAGCTCCCAAGGTAGAAAGGTGCAGATGTGTTGCATTCCCCTCCTGCTGATGTTGCCCTGCAAACAGAGAAGTTGGGTGAGAGCGAAGGCGCTCTCACTGCTTGTGACCTTAGCGGTTGCGTGCGTGAAACTTCCCTAACCAGAGGAGTGGGCCCATAACCCTTTGTTAGCTACTGAGCTAACCACCTCTGGCAGAGAAGCCGCGAAACCGAAAAGCTCACAAAGGTTTTTAGGCCTTCTTCCTTTGTTGACATGTGTCATGCACCCCAAACTTAATCAGGCATACACTTCACCTTCAAGAGTACTAACGCCTTAGCATTACATCTCAAGAAGAGCTCAAGTCGTCAATACGCAAGAGAGCATCAAG
>SZWC01029027.1:5005-15141 GCA_023375785.1 Penium margaritaceum
TATAGATATAGATATAGATATAGATATAGATGTAGATATAGATATAGATATAGATATAGATAAATATATAGATATAGATATAGATATAGATATAGATATAGATATAGATATAGATCCCCTTTTATCTCACGTATCAAGAATGACTGTTACTTTTGATCAGAATGACTGATATGATTATCTCCAATGTAGCCGGAAGGATGTAAAGCCTTGCTGCCGAGTTATGTTTTGGAAAGAGAGCTAGAAGGCGGGAAATCATTGTGACTTCCAAGTATAAGAAGAGCATCTGAATGCCTAAATTTCCTTTTCCAATCACTTTCTTCTTAGACGCGAACGCCACTCATGTTCAATGCAAAACCTGAGACAAGAGGACCATGATGGCAGAAGGGGGCTTACGCGACAAGGGCTCAGATTGCGGAACATTCAAGAAAGATATTGTAGGTTACATATGCAAAATACCATTTTGTGAGAACATGGGATAACGTACATGTAAGAACAAGTTCTTGACATTCATTCTCATATGTCTGTTCAATATGTGGGATACCTTTCATGAAATACATGCATACCCTACAACATGAAGGCACAAAACAAATACCATAAAATCATGGTGCATATGTCACAACACAATGTAGACAATGCAATTCTCCAAAGAAATGAGCACTAAGCTTAGAAAGTTTGAGTCTTGTGCAGGCTGAAAGAGATCTGATGGCATGTAAACACAAGAATTTATAGAGCATTACTACACCTCAGAATTCTTTTCATAACTTTGTACTTAGTACAAGCTTATTTCCTATTGAAAGCCGCAAACAAGGTTCTATTGTAGGGTCCTTGTTGCTCGTGATTGGATAAATCTGGATAATGTCTTCTTTCACCGATAGCTATCAGAATGTTTTGTGTTTTACCTCAATAGGGATATGAAGCGTTTCCACCTGCTCAGTAAATCTGCCGTCTTATATAATTTTTGGTCTTCTCTAGGTTTTTCAATGTGAAATAATAAGTTTTTAGATAGAATCCAAGACGCTGAGAGTTGAACGTTCGTAAAGAATTCTGATTTCACCTTCAATGGTCACCCAACGCTCAAACTTTGTGTTTGATTCAACATCGAGAACCAGTGTTTGGCAGTCACGTATGATGGATGCTGTTTTCTTTTTTTCTTGAGATTCATCCGTTGTATGGCAACAAGGAACCACAATAGAGAGAGGAATCTTCAAATAATGTTTTCACATTTTCTCCTGGTGTGAATGTTTCATGTTAAATTGAACATGCCTGTTTATTTCAATTCCTTACTTCTCTTCCTTCGTCGTGATCTGGAAAGGTTGTTCTTTCCTTGTGCATCTATCTTGCATGGATTCCTTCTTGAGCTTAATAAGCAAGAAGGGGCGCTAGAGGCAGCATAAGAGAGAGAGACGAGATGATTTTGTGCTAAATCCTTGACACATTTCATTAAGACCTACATTAGTGGTTCAACTATTTTTGACATGACATGCACAATTCAGAGGTTTCTCCTTGTTTTTCATTAAGCTATGACATCAATGTGCAACAAGGGACGCTGAGAATATCTCTATACTTCACATGAAGACACGAAAATTCTATTTGTTTGTTTGTATTCCAATGTGAAGGAATTGTGTTGTTGCGTTGGAGATGTAACTGTGATGAAAAAATCACAATGAAACCATGGTTCACTAGAGTTTTTAAAATAATAGGACCGCATTAACATCATCTTCACAGAGTTTTTAGTTGTAATAAAAAACTATAGTCAATTCTGCAGCAACAAGTTTGTTGATTTAATCAAGTGCTCCTCTATTGTAAAAAAAGTACGAAAAACATCTGATATTGCTTTTTTATTTCTGTTGTAGCCCATTTACAGGTCTTCAAACTAAATCAAAGAGCAGATGACATTCTGTGCAAATGCAGCGTGTATTGGCATGTGTAAGTCCTTGAATTTATTAGAATTCCAGCTAGGCCCGTGAGAAATTGCAAGAAGATGCGAAGTATGTGGTTCGGGGTAGTTTGCATGAAGCATTACATCCCAACTGAAAATTTTTCTTGAAACTATAGAATTACTAACATCCTTTTCTTGTTTTCTTGTTGCGCATGATAGAAATATTCTGATGATTGTATGAAATCTTGACTTGCAAGGAGTTTACACCAGTGACATTTGTTGAGTACACCAGATGTTGTTTTTGCATTTTTAGACTTTGAGTAGTAAGAAATGAGTTGAACTTTAATTTGTTTTGTATTTGAGCATTTTATGCAGTGTCAAGTGAATTGTGTCCATCGCGCTTCTATCATCTGAAATGCAACTACACAGTCAATAACTATCTGTTCAATGATATCTGTCAGGTCTTTGGGTCCACGTGCCGATACCTGTGTGGGATGCGTCTCAGTTTTCATTGGGATCCAATGAAGATCGGTCATATCTTGTCGTATGTACTGGATGAAATTTGCTATCGCTAGTGAACTTCGCGATACATGAGCAAGGCGGACAATCGTGAAGCAACTGCCATGCCGGCCAGGCGCGCTACCGGCCAGATTTTTCCAGGCGCGAAAAGAAAAAGTCAGCTGTATCGAATGTCGTGAGGCGATGAAGAAGCGTCACGGAACCTTCGTGAAGGATCGCTGCCAGTTGGACTAATCATCCATATAATCATTTCCCATCGTCAGCAATGCAAATATTCGTCCGAATACTAAGCAACAACCGAATGTCGTTGTACGGAGAAGCCCTTCGTTACTTGCAGCGGACACAAGAGAAAGCAGGGAATTAGTGTTAACACTACAGGGGACATGCAAGAAGTGCTGCAACAACCAATCATGTAAGTGGAAATCATGTCATACATTCGGGTTTGAAAGGGAAAGGTAACAAGTTTTGCATTGAACCGAGTAGGATCAGCGACTTCCGGTGATGTAAAGGGTTGTATCTTCATCGACAGACGCAAATGGTTTTCCGCTGCGATAGAAAACTTCATGCATGGCGACGGTTTCTTTTAGCTTCACGCAATTTCCGCAACGACGTCCTCATTCCGGCACGACTTTGCCATATTCACAACGACGCACAATATCTGGAAGGACGCCTAGAACTCAGTACATAGGCATCCGCAACGATGATATCATGGTCCGCCACGACGACCCAATTGCATGTCGACCACCAATTGAAACTCGCGACATTCCGCAGCGTCGACCTCTTTCCGCTAGGACAGAGATATTCCGTGCCAATACGACGCTGCATGCACCCGTTTCCGTTCTTTGCCATGCCAAGGGTCTGCAGCGACAACGCTCGGTCATAGATGCCGCAACGTCACCAAAGCTTTGCGAAGACCACACTTCCGGTAGGACGCAGAACAAAACACAGTAAGTTTCCGCTAAGACAATGTTTCTCTGCAAAGACGACACTCTGCATCCAATTCATGTGTCCGCGCGGATCGTCTTCTTGGATCAGTCTTTCTGTCTTTACATCAGCCCCCGCCATCTAACATACGTCCCATCGTCACATACTAATCAAGAGGACAACTTCCGTGAGGACGAGGATTTCAAGCATCATCCTTTCTGCAAAGACACATGTTTTCCGGGAGGACACCACACTTCGCGAAGTCGCATATCTTGTGAACCATGACGTCGTCGGCGAAGAAGGTTTTGCCGCAACAACGCTGGGTCATAGATGCAGCGACATCACGTCACAGACTAATCGCAAAGACAACAAGCTTCCATGAGGAACAAGTTTTGAGGCAATCATTTTCCGCCAAGACGGTCGACTTCCGGGAGGACAGCGCGCATCCGCAAAGACGTTCTGCTGCTATGTCGCTGGGTCATGTTTGCCGCAACGTAACCATCACGTTTGGGATGACAACAGACTTCCGGTACGACACGGAGACACAAACGAAGTTTGATTCCACAAAGACGATGTATCTCTGCCAGGACGACGCGTCTCCGCTAAGAACATCTTTTGTATAGAAATGATGTGTTGGCGCGGATCGTTACCTTCCATCACTTTCCATCACCGCCTCCTCCATGTAACATACGTCACGACGTCACATACTAATCGCGAAGACAACAAGCTTCCATGAGGACGGGAATTTGTATTAATCATTTTCCGCCAAGACGGTCAACTTCCGGGAGGACATCGTTTATTCGCGAAGACGCACTTTTGTCAGCTACGGTGTCGTCTAGGCGAAGACGGTTCTGCTGCTACATCGCTGGGTCATATTTTCCGCAACGTAACCATCACGTTTGGGACGACAACAGACTTCCGGTACGACACGGAGAAAGAAACGTAGTTTGTTTCCACAACGACGATGTATCTCTGCCAGGACGACGCGCCTCCGCTAAGTAGATCTTTTGCATAGAAATGATGTGTCGGCGTGGATCGTTACCTTCCATCACTTTCCATCACCGCCTCCTCCATGTAACATACGTCACGACGTCACATACTAATCGCGAAGACAACAAGCTTCCATGAGGACGAAGTTTTTTAGCAATAATTTTCCGCCAAGACGGTCGACTTCCGGGAGGACAGCGTGCATTCGCGAAGACAAACATTTGTCAGCTACGGTGTCATCTAGGCGAAGACGGTTCTGCTGCTACGACGCTGGGTCATAGATGCCGCGACGTATCCAAACATTTGCGACGACGACAGACTTCTGGCACGTCACAGAGAAAAGCACACAATTAGTTTCTGTAACGACAATGCATCTCTGCCACGATGACGCGACTCCGCTAAGACACCATTTTTCATACAAATGATGCGTCCTCGCGGATCGTTTTCCTCCAGTCTTTCCTTCACTGCCTCCGCCATGTAACATACGTCACGTCACATACAAATCGCGAGAAGAACAAGCTTCCACGAGGACAAAGTTTTGAGACAAACATTTTTTCCGCAAAGACGGTAGACTTCCGAGAGGACAGCGCGCATCCGCGAAGACAGTTTATTTTGACATTTTCTGTTGTCTAGGCGAAGAAGGTGGAAATCCGCCAAGACGTTAGCGGTTCCGCAACGTTTACGATTTCCTGCAAAGAGGACGCGACACCGGCAGGTTGCCATGTTAACAATGTAAGTGGTGTCTTCTTGGACAACGTTGGACACAATAGTTCCGCGAAGACGAACCTACACGTCATGGCGGTGTCGCGTCCATTGTGTCACTGCTGGAATTTATTTCCGTCGGCTGATGCTCTAGTTCTTTAACCTCAGCCATTCCTTCTACTCAATTTTGCTCCAAGCACGCTCCGGCTTGCTTGGACGTAGCCTCCAGTTATGTTTCAACAGTCAGTTTCTTCAGCCTTCGCTGCTCTTAGGGCGGACGCCGATAGGGGAAGCTCAGCAGGTAGCCAGCAGCCACCGCAACCGCAACACTCGTCTGTGCCATCTTTCCAGCAGCAGTCGTTCCCGGCGAACAGCGCCGTTTACTCCCAATTCGCCGTTCCCCCTCCACCTAGCACGTTGGATTCACAGCGTCAGTTCGGCAGTGCACCGCCGCCACCGTTTTCCGTGACCCTACAAATTGCTGCCTCCCTCTTGGAGTCGTACTTACGCTCAGCAGCTCTCCCAGTGAACGCAGCATCTTTCGCACCTCCCGTAGTTGGCATTCAGTAGCAGAGCGTGCCTCCCGTTGGTCAGCAGGTCCCTTTGGCGCGCGCTCAGCAGGCGCAGCGGGCCAACCTGAACATGAGTGACGACTTCATCGACCCAAGCCTTGGTACGTGGTATTTTCTCTGTGTGCATCTCCATGCCTGTCATAATGCCTACCTAACATAGTGTAATCTGAAACATGCAGACCTAAGCCAGGTGGCAACTGAATCAGACAAGTGGGTCCAAACGCACCAGGGAAAGTCGTTCTGTATTGGCTACGCACGCTGGAGAAGTGCAAAAAAATTCATCCTCTTTCTGAACTACGGAGAAAACTCCGGGACATGGATGGACATGCTGAAGTTTGAGAGGGTCAGTCCCGCAACACTTTGGCTGCTGAAGCAAGTGCGTCGGGCGCAGCACATCATACGAGGCGTGAAGGACGGCGAAAAGGCCCTTCTGCCATCGGTGACCGTGGATGTGGAAGCCTTGTTCAGGCTTCCATGGGTGATGCTCAACCCGTACAAGAAACTAGAACCAAAGTTGTGTGATTTCCTCATCCAAGACGGCGTCGATGAGTCCAAGGACCTGAGGAGGCTGACGTATCGCTCGTATCTGAACTGCAAAGTGGTCAGCCACTTCAAGCGCTGGAAACAGCCGGTAAGCTGAATGTCGGTTTTTTCTTTTCAACGCTGCCTTTTCGTTTCCTTTTCTAATGTAAAAAACCGTTTTTGCAGAAACTGAAAAAAAGTCAAAGAGAGATTCTCAGAAATAGCAGGCTGAAACCTTCCGATGATGAGTCGGGGAAGTCAGAGGTGAGATTCTTTTCGTCGTTTGTGAGTTTGTCTTAGACAAAGAACAAATTTAAGCAAGCCTGATTTGCCTTTTGCAGGACGATGCCTTCGAAGCTGACTCAGACGATGATGACGATGATTCTGAAGCTATCTACGTGCCCGATTGTCGCTGCCGGAATCCCGGCGCCGTTACGAGGAGAGTTGCCGCTGCCGCTGAAGCGGCTGCTGCTGCTAGCTCTGGGAGTGTTGGTAGCGCCGAGACAACCGCCACAGGAAGGACTGAAAAAACAAAGGGTTGAAAAAACCAGAACGTCTGGAAGAGCTGGAACTGAAAGAACTACGAGGACTGAACGCACTGAACATCGTGGACATGGTTCTGCAGTGACGGGTGGTTGTTTGGGTGAAGCTGGGAGAGCCGCAAACATTGGTGGAGCTGCTGGGGCTGACCGCGAAGTCCGGGCTGGGGGGGCTGTCGGGATCGGCGGGGCTGTTGAGAGTGGCGAAGCTGTCGGGCCTGCCGAACCTGTTAAGACTGTTGGCACCAGCGATGCTGGCGGAACTGGTGGGGTCGTTGGGACCGGTGGGGCTGTCGGGGCCGGCGGGGCTGGTGGGCCGAGCGGAGCTGGTGGGGCCGGCGGGGCTGTCGGGACTGACGGAGCTGACGACACTGGTGAGGGCGACGGGGCTGTCGGCACTGACGGCGTTTACGGGGCTGTCAGCCGTGGCGGGGCTGTTGGGCCTGGCGGGGCTTTTGGGACTGGCGGGGCTGTTGATACTGGTGGGGATGTTGGGACTGGTGGGCCTGCTGATACTGAAGGTGCTGTTGGGCCTGGTGGGGCTGTTGGAACTGTTGTGACTCTCAATTCCTCCGGGGCTGTCGGTCCTACCGGGGCTGTCGGGCCAACCGGGCCTGTCGGGACTACTGGTGCTGTCGAAACTTCTGGGGATGTCGGGCCTACTGGGGCTGTTGGGCCTACTGGAGTTGCTGGGCCTACTGGGGCTGTCGGGCCTACTGGGGCTGTTGGTTCTGATCATGCTGCTGTCCAGACAGATGCAGCTGCTGGTGTGAACGTTCTCAGTGTGAATATAGTTCTGGACGTAAACACTCCTCTTGGGGTTGATGGGTCTGCGACAGTGGACGGGAATGGTACGTTTGGATCTGGTCAGTTGAACATGACTGGTTTGCTTAACGGCTCAGTGGAGGTGGATGAAGATGCTCTTGGTCAGATGAATGGTACTGGAGGATTTGATGGATCTGGAGATGCAAATGGGTCTGCCAAGGTGGACTTCTGTGGGGATAATAGAGGGGACAAACCTGGCAGCAAACGTGGTTGTGGTGATGCAAACGTGGGAGCCGGCGGCGGCAGTGAACCTCCACGTCAACCTGACAAGGTGAGCATTGTAAGCATTGTATTTCTGTCTTTGTTTTGTCTTAAACTGTATATTAATAAGTGTTTCTCTCATGTGCAGGTGTTTCAAGACTTCCTGAGAGCTTCAGAAGCTGCGCCGAGAGAGACTGTCACAGTGGACGACTATCCTGAATGTGGGGTGCGACAACCGAAGTTGTCGGATGAACAGTTGGTAAACATCCTCTTCGATCTTTGTGAAGACCCTTTTAAGGAGATGGATGACATTGTCCGAGACGCAGATCACGCTTTCAAGGTGCTGGCTTTAAACTTCAAAGCATGGGCGACGACCATGAAGTACATTCTGGACCGTGGCCGACAGGTAAAGAACAAAGGTACGTTGATTCAATTTCCATGAACTTGACAGGCATGAAGTATGTTGCTTTGTTCATACATTGATGGAAGTCTTATGTAATTGGCTGCAGATCCTATGCTGAGTGGACAGTGGGCAAGTAAGTGGATGGAGAACAAGGAGAAAGGCAAGGTAAGCTTTTGTGAAGTGGTTTGTTGCATCCTATATTTGTCTGAACATTCTATTTGTAAATTAACTGAATGACGTCGTGTGCAGGCTGTCTACGAAGCTGTAATGACAATGGCTGAAACTTTGGTGGCAGTGACAACGGAGAAGGCTGACACTGAAGAAGCAGCACAAAGCGGCAAACGTAAGAACGTTGAAGAAGTAACTCCCCTCTTGAGCTTCATGTATCATGCGCAGAAGTTGAACTTCTTTTTTAATGTTTTTTGCAGGGAAGAAGGAAGTTGGCCCTACACCCATAGCTGCAAGGACTCGTCAGAAGTTCCCCTTGGATGATGAAGCAACTTTGAAGAAAGGGCAGAAGAAAAGTCGGATGGCTTAAGACGATGTTTTGAGACAATTGTGACGATTGTTTCGGTAGTCTGCAGTAATGGGTTTTTTTCATGATTGATTCAGTAGTCGGCAATGTTGATTTGAACATGAAATTGGTGTACAGTATACTCTTCTAGTTTGTACATATCTGTCAAACCATGCAATTGGAATTGTAACCTTTGTAATCAATTTGACGTAATGTTGATTCGCGAAAAAAATTAGTGTCTACCTTAGTGTACACACTAAAGAATACAAGGGTGTATTCTTCGTACCTTTTATTCTTTCGCCAAGGATCTTCAGATCAATTTAGTATACTTCGTGGACACTAATTAGTAGACGAAGTTTGTAAAACCGTACATTTATGCCAAGCGTTTATCCCAAGTACACTTGGAAATAAACCTGAAATATCTTGGCTAAACATCTAGAGTCAAGCAAGCCAAATACTAACGAGCTCAAATATCACCCCGAGTATTTCAATCAATCAACCCAAGTAGCACCCCGAATATTAACCAAGCAGCCAAGACAATGCTAAGCAAGCACACGTACCAACTACCATGTACCAAACAAAGTACCAACCAGTCCAAGTACATTTGTGTATGAGGTAGATCATTGATGTCTATGTTCCTTTGCATAACATGTCATAAACATAGGTGGGTCGCGCAGGTCTTTGTTCATTGGTGATGTTGTTTACAGTTGTACATTACCTCCATGATGTTCTTTACGTTCAACCACATAACATGTAATAAATGTATGCCTTAGGTGAAAGGCAACATTGTCAACCCATCATATGGAAAGAGTCTTTGGATAATAAGGAACGTCACATGTTAATCAACGTGAAGAATATCAACATTTTGAGTATTCCGCACAAACTCATCTACCTCTGACTCAGGGATAAATCCGTAGATTTTATCCTTGTTCTTCCGGAAGTTCCAGTAAGCAAAGATCAATTGAGTCATCTCCATCATGTTGTCCATCCGGTACATCAGCGTTTGGAGAGTAAATCGTCGGATGAACCGATTCACCTGTTCATTTGCCGATGTGTTCACACCTGCATTCAATACCTAAGATTGATGAGTGTCACAAATTCCCAAACAAAACACAATGAATAGAGTAAAAACAGATGGAGAGAAAAACATACCTGCTAGGTGGCTGTACATGTCAGGGCTGAACGCTGGAGAGCAGGTATGCTTCGCACTCTCCATGTGGCCGAAGTGAAATCGATCACATAAGAATCTTGTTGTCTTCAGAAGATGAGGACACCGACCTAGGCAGTACGTGTGCAGTTTACACGCATTGTCATAGAAAATGAATTGTGGACGGTTGTGCTTGTCAAACCGTGTCAAAAGCGTGGTAAAAAAATCGTTTGGAGATTCACCAGCGACCATGACATGAAATCCATAAATGATGAGATGTGGACACACGACTGTGAAGATGCCAGTGGTGCGATGACTCGCCTCAGCACTTGTAGAGTCGTTTGCATCACACTTCAAGTCATCTTTTGCGTGCAGACTTTTCCCATCTTCATTCTCGAGATG
>SZWC01029032.1:1758-26922 GCA_023375785.1 Penium margaritaceum
CTCCTCCTCCTCCTCCTCCTCCTCCTCCTCCTCCTCCTCGTCCTCGTCCTTGGCCTCTTCCTCCTCCTCGTCCTCGTCCTCGTCCTCGCCCTCGTCCTCATTCTCCTCGTCCTAAGCCTCGGCATGTGAGAGTACTCTCATGAGAATTCTCGATCTTGTCTCGCGCGGTCCGAGATTTGACGTGTCTCAATTCTCGAAGTCAAAAAGCCGATAGTTAACTTTTAACTCCCGGTGTCACACGTGCGAAATGAGGATGAAATGACAAAAGCACGCTATAATTGCGGATGGAACCGAAGAAGCCTCTGAACCTGCAGTTGGTTGTGTTTTCGAACGTCTGGTTGCAAGTCTGTGAAGTGGTTCGATGACCAGTTGAGCATGAACAGAAACGTTACGATCGATGATGATCTTCAGGTTTGAGAAGGTAAAAACGGAAGTCGCGAATATGTCGAAATCCTGCCCGACGTCGCGACAAACATTCCGCCAGCCTGGAGGTAGAAGCTTCTTGCGTACAACCTCTCCGATCTTTTCACGTACTTCATACAAACCCTTCTTCCAGAATAATTGGTTTAGGTTGAACTCCCAGTTCCTCTCGATGATGCGTCCAACTTCGAGCCAGGACATCACGAACTACCTAAGAATAGGTTCCGGTTCTGAAAGAAGAACAAAACTTGCAGGTGGTTGCGTAATCATTGCCTTCTTCGGAGCTGCCAAACGCGGAACATGATTCATTGTATAGCTACGGAGAACGTCTTCTTCCATCTGCTAGGTTCAGTCGCCAACCCAACGATAAAACTTAGTGTTTGCTCCGCGGATAAAAGTTTGCGATATTGCAGTCTGGTTTACAGGCTCGGACCGGTTGTACCGTATGGGATTCGTGCGATGACTTGATTGCCGCAATCGGACGTGGATGGTCTGTGAGAAACTGTCACACGGTCTGTTTTGTCGTATCAGCAACGTCAAATCGACAAACCCTCCCGGAAATGGAGGGTTTGCAATTGTCTACATGGCGAGGGCGTTAATATGACACGTAAGTCCATGTACCGATCATTTACGGTTTCCAGTGCTTTCTGCAGCAAATTGTTTCTGCTTTCTTTCTCAGTCCAATCGGTCCAACTTGAGCTCGCTTGCTAGATGCGCACGGTTTAAGCAGGAAGGTTCAGATTTCGCGAGAAGACAGGAAAAGATTTTCCCTGTTACCGAATCTAGAAGGATCCAGACAAATCTTGTTTTCAGTCTCCATTTCAGTTTTTGAGCGTTTTCTTGACTGAGACACCAGTGCTGTTGAGAGTATCGACATTGAGAGGCGGTCTCGGCACTCTCGCCGTCGATACCCCACTGGTCTTGCCGAGGCTTACCTCGTCCTTCTCTTCCTCCTCCTCCTCCTCCTGTTCCTGCTGCTGCTTCTGATCCTCTTTCCGAAGAGAATGCCAATGGTGCGGGTGCTTCAACCGTTTCAGGAACAGCAGCAACACAGTCAGCATAACCTAGAGGTTCACGACCACCAAGTTGCATGAAGGTACGCCGCTGGTGTAGGCTTCCGGTATGGGGTTGGTGGTCAAGGTGGTGGTGGTGGTGGTGGCGGTGCTTCTGACGCACCTCAAGTAGCTGGTTCCCACACTGGATTGTTTCGCGACCTTGCCTTCCTGAATGCCAACCGAATGGGAGATTGAGGAGAGGTGTGCCTGCTGCTGCTCCCAGGCCGGAAGCAGCAGCAGGGTTGGTAGGAGGCAGTCAAAGTGATGGGAGTCCTGGCACTTGTGCTGCCTCGTGCGGACCCTGCAGTGTTGTGCAAACCACCCGGCCGCCCTCTTTAGTGTCCACAACTGATCCCTCAGTCGCCTTTCTGACGGTTCTCACTCGAGCGCACTTGCCGGTCATGGCTGACTTGCCGCCCCTGCCAGGGGCCCTGCTCTGGTCAGTTGCCTCTATCAAGCGCACAGCGGTGGCTGCCTCTGATCCCACATTAGTCCCTGTGCTCCTATCCGTTCTCATTGATGCATGAGGAGCATTGCCTGCCCTCATGCCCATGACGGTGCCTGAGGTTTCGCGCGGGCCCACCCACATGACAATGTCCTCGTCGTCCATGTCCACGCTCCCGGCCATGGACACACCTATGCCTCTTCCAGCTCTCATGTGCTGCGCGAACGGCAGAGGCGCGCAGGTGTCAGTCCCACTGTTTCTGCCGGTTCCAGAAGCAGTGACACCAACCCCTCTTACTGCTCTTTCTCGTCCTCCGCNTGCTGCGTAGTATGTGCCTCAGCTGCTGATGCTGATGCTGGTGTTCCTGCTGTTCCTGCTGCTATTGGCGCTGCTGCGTTGCTGCTGCTGCTTCTGCTGTTTCCGCTCCTGCATCTAATTCTGTAGTCTTAGCTGATGCTCACACTAGAGTTAAGCCTCTGACTGTTGCCTTTGGTGCTGCTGCTGAAAAGGGCTCCAATGCTGCTCCTGCTGCTGCTGCTCCTTCTCTCGCCTCTGTTGCTTCTTATGGTGCTACTGCTGCTGCTGCCGCCAATGCTGATGCCGCTTCTCCTTCTTCTCCTGCTGTTGCTGCTGCTGTTGCCGCTGGCAGGTTCCACTAGAGTTGCTTCATCCGCTTTCTCACCCTCTCCCTACAGCATCGTCCCCGTCCCTCCCGCGCGCCAGCTTGCGAGTCCGTGTTGATGAGGGCGGCTCACTCAGGCACACGGTCAGCGTCCAGTGATCCACGCACGCTCACCGTTGGCTACCACAAGAGACGAACAGGTGGCGGCGCGGCTAATGGAAGGCGGATGGTGGAGTGACTGCGACTCTAAGGCGGAGGATTTTGGCGAGGAAGCAACAGGCGATAAAGGTGGCTACGACTGAGAGCCAAAACGCAGCCGCGATCGCACAGGAAGGAGCCGGCAGAGGAAGAGAGAGGTTGTGGCTGGGTGGGCATGAGAAACTTCGGAAATCATCCTCCTCCAAGAGTACTTGTACTGGTTTCGGAGTGCCTAGACGATTTGCTAGGCAATGTGGATTTCTTCGTGATTTCTGACGACGTTGAATGACATCCAGATGTTATGGCCCACATTTCACGTGACGTGAGAATGTGAGGGTGAGGGCGAGGATGAAAAAACGAAGTCATGGCTGTGACTGGAAACCTGCAGTGAGGAGAATTTCTTCGTTGCGTGCCCCGAGTAGCCTGACGTGGCTGGATGGGAAGTCAGCGCCCGCCAGCGATCGATTAGGGGGCAGGTTTGCGACGTGTTTCCATGGTTTTTAAGGTTTTCGGCAAAGTTAGAGACTATCTTTCAATAAAAAGGAACCATCAGCGATAGGGTTTCGCCGACCTTGCCCAGTTGTGGGTTTCATGCCAACCCAGTTCACGCCATGCGAAGTCCCTCGTGACTAAACGGCCAAGCTCGACTCAACTCTCCGCCCACGACGGATGGCACCCAAACCATTTCCCCTAATTCTTTTGTTTTTTTGGGGGTGCAACCCCACGGACGAAATGAACCCCAACAGCACCTTTCACGGTTGCGCCATGTTTCCTCCGTCCGCAAGGCATTCATAAAAACCCTGTGGTGGGGCAAGCAACAGGGATGACAACAGGTCTCTTTTTCGTTTGGTCTTGCTTAGGGCTGGTTTGGATTTCACCACACGGCCGGGACCACACGGCTGTGTGGTACACACAGCCGGAATCGACGGCGCGTGGGACTTGGCGGCGAGAAACGCGGTTCGACTGGCCCAGCCCTCCTGTCGATCCCTGCGTTGACCATACAGTTTGTGTGGTCAGAGGCCGGTGTGGTGAAATCCAAACCCGCCCTTATATTGGAGACAAGTTTCGCGAAATCAGTTCTCACCTACAGGAAGCCGCAATGCGAGGATCTACATGTCAGCTTCGGCTCATGCGGCATAACTTCAATGAAGTCTCGGCATGAATCATGAATGAAGTGACTTCATTGATGACTCATGCCCATGGAGCCGTGACTACAGACTTTGTAGTCACGGCTCTTTCTCACTCTGTGATACGGAGAGAAAGAGACAGAAAGAGACAAAGAAAGAGAAAGAAAGAGACAAAGAAAGAGACAAAGAAAGAGACAAAGAAAGATACAAAGAAAGAGACAAAGAAAGAGACAAAGAAAGAGACAAAGAAAGAGACAAAGAAAGAGACAAAGAAAGAGACAGCTGAGGGAGGGAGAGCGAGAGAGCGAACAAGAGAGAGAGAGAGAGAGAGAGAGAGAGCACAGAGAGGAAAGAAAGCACACAAAGAGCACAAAGAGAGAGAACAGATTGAGTGCAGAGAGAGAGACAGAAAGAGAAACAGACAGACAGACAGAGACAGAGAGAGAGGGTGGGGTCGGGCACAGAGACGCTTGCTGGGCGGATTCTTGTTCTTTCTGCCGCCGTGGTCAGCGCCACAGGCAGTGAAGTAGCAGACTTCACAACCCGTGGCGTACCTGCGATGCAATTCGTGGTGTCCCTGCGACGCAATGCACAGAACGATTATGTTCGGTTCAGATGGACGTCATTGTCGTACGCTCTACCGGCGAGCTACGTCGCCGGTGAAGAGTGAGGGCTTCCGATTCGCTCTCTGCAACCTTGGTCGGAACTCGGATACATTCAAGCACCACGATGCAAGTATTGGTATGAGTAGACCTACCGGCATCTTGTTTCTCGAACAATGTCTAACCAGGTACACGGCACTAAGAACCTGCCTCACGGATAGATGGGCGTGAATAATTCCATTCTATTCTGCAGAAATTCATTTTCTTTCCAATTTAGTTGATTGTCAAAGAAGTACAACAAGAAGTTAGGCAGTATGGACGGCTGAATTTGATGGCATACTATCAAGACAGAGGACGGATGAAAAAAATTTCATGCTCATCTAGCAACGCACATGGCCTCCAATGCCAAAAATCTGATGTTGCAAACATAAAACGCCCAATGCACTTTTTTTGCAATCTTAGGAAACATTTCGAAATGAATGTTTCCTTAGCCATGCAAGCGAATTCCTCTCGTCTTAATTAATTCAAATTTTACATTCTTCGTGATATCGGTCCAGTCAGAAAACTTGTAATATGTAGCCATAATCTCTATGGTCTTGCACATCAAGATATCCTGGTCATTATTTGAAGCTTGATCGTACGCTCAAAATCACAAAACATATTTGTTCTATAAAAGGGAACTTTTCCTTTGAGATAATAGATCTGAAAAACTATACAAAACCATACGCAAAAAAAACGTGAGTATAATCTAGGTCTACATAATGCAAGAATATGCAATGGTAAACTGAGAAAACACGGAATACTTCCTTGGTGTTGACAGTGTTAAAAACGATTCAAAAAAAGGAAAACTACCATTAATTTTTTTCCATCTAGGAAAGAAAAAATTAATAATGAAGGAATGTTGAAACTCAAGTAGGAAGCATCAAGTTTGAATATCTTCACACTTAAATCCTGTTTCAGTGAAAATGCTATTCAAAATCAGCCATGACATACTAAAAATAGTTTTTTCAATGAATGAAAAATCATATATATTTCAAGGGTAATCTTGAAACATGTATACATGTTTTGTTAACCGAATCTTTGGTAAATGATTATCTTCTAAGGAAATCTACATGCAACAAAGGATTTAATTCAAACTTGACTTAGATTAGTTAAATTTCCATTTTTATTGTTTTCATTCAAATCAATGCAAAGGGCGTGCTTAAATTGTGAAAAACAGTATAAATTTTTTAAGTAAGACATTGTATTCAATAAATAAACACATTTTTCATAATCCATTCAATAAGACATTTCAAATCACAATGTTACCACCCTAATCTATTACCTTTTAAATTTGTATTCTTTTAACCATCCCTGAATCAAACTCTAAGCAATGAATAGATTCTCAAAGAACATTTCTCAGGGTGAAAATGATGTATGTTTCTTTATACACATGAAGAACCTTAATACGACCAAGGAAATAACTACAGATGAAAATTTCATGTTTAAACTATATATTAAAATTAACACTTAAAACTATCCTATATCTTCATTTGACATGGAATAAACACTAAATTCAAATCTCGTAATTCAACGTGACTTTTAAGTCATCAACTCTTTGTTTTTTATAATTTGGAACAACTTACATTAGATTGACTTGATCATGAAATCTCACTTTTCAACTACACAAAAAGCCAATGCATAAGCCACATGTGATGACCCAAAAACAAAAAAACTAGGATTAATTGGCCATAAAATCTAGTTTTTTTTCTCCTTATGAAAGGTGATGAATCAGCAAGAGGTCACGGTCATTTGAGCCTATGTGATTTGTGACCAAGCACAAGCTCAGATCTGGTTGTGTTCTTTGAGTTTTTAAGCTGACCTCAATGGTTGGTTGGTCAAATGGGCGAACGAGCGATTTTCGCCATCCACATTTTCTTAGTTTGCAATTATTTGTTGATGGCTCATTGGCGGCGCTCGGACCAAGACTTTCATTGTGAAATCTCTGTTTTTCCAGTGTTTATGTGCCAAAAATAATTTGCTCAAAGGATAATGTAGAAACGTCTCATAGTAGAAAACTTCACCTCTGAAGAGCTCCCTATTAAGCTGGCCTACATGGTGAGACATTCATGTCAAGTCAAAGCTTCGGACTGACATGGTCTACAAGTGGATCGTTCATTTGGTTATCTCTATCCGTCTCACATTTTTAGGGAACGTTTGACAATAGTAGCTGGCCAATCCCAAATGTTCACATTGTCACTTACTATAATGGCCACTAGCCTGATCATTGCCTTAGACGTGTTTGCCCTAAATACTAAGCCTATGAAATATTCTTTCAATGATTGACACTAGCTTCAAGACACATTGTGACTGTGTCCACATACTAAGCCTATGAAATATTCTTTCAGTAATTGACACTAGATTCAGGACACATTGTGACTGTGTCCATAATAATTCTTTGCAAGGTTGCTAATTTGAAAAGCGTGCACCTAGTTTGTCATGAACAGCTACAAATATGATTGAATGAAGGTTTGCGCCACAATGTTACACAGTTGGAGTGATATTCAAGAAATATTTTTCAAAAGAAAACATGATGTACACTCATGACAATAAAATACAGGTTCATCATGTTTTCTTTTGGATTTTGTACACCAAAATTCTTAGTTGGTTGCAAACAACATACTTAGCTCCATCTTTGGCCTAATTGTATGGGTTTACAATCTTCCCTTAATCATGCATGTATATCATTGACAAAAACCAGAGCACTTGACAGTTTCCACATGTTGCTTTCAGATACAAATCGACAACGGGATTAAGAATGGATCGAAAGAAATGAAGAAAGAAGTTTCCATCCTGTAATGAATAGGATTTTGCAACCGTTGTTGAACATGAATACCACATCTTCCTTGAATGCAAGTTCTACTTCCCAAAAATGATTGACCATTATGTGCCTTGCATCCAAGCAAACTTTGTAATCTTGGGCTAACGATATGGATTGTAAGAAGGGCAACTTAGGTAGGTGCCATTTATCTAAAAGTTTGTCTAAAACGGTCATTTCTTGTTTCATTTTAATGCATCTTTGCATTCATCTTTCATAATGGGGGTGTTCATTGATGGAACATTTTTCATAATTATAGACCAAAAGCAGACCTTATTGGTGCCCTCAAGAAAGAACGTTTGGGATGTCTGTGCCGACAATGTGGATCACATGTCTACATCCACTTTCAGTAGAATATAGTGGAAATGATCTGTTTTCTTTTCCAATAACATGTACAAATGTCTTAACATTATGTACTACTCAAATTAGAAATGTTTTTAAAAAACCATAAGATGCCTCATTCAAAGCTGAATGGAATAGAATTTCATAAGTTTTATTCATTGACCATGGTTTGGTGTGTGTTGTAGAGTCAAAGTGTCTGATGGGTCCCTTGTGTTATGATTGATTTACAATTTTCTATTCTTTTCTATTAGAGCAACTACGTAGTGTAGTGACTTCTATGCTGGCATTTAGGTGTTTGATATAGTATCACTCCAAATCAACATACATTTGTTTTATATAATTGCATAAGTCAAGCTCCATTGATGATTTTACCATAGATCATGTTGAACATTGCTTCATGATGATTTTTAGTCTTTAAATCCAAAGAATCACACGTTTTGATTAAGGTACCATATTTTCCACCATCCTATACCATCATCTCTCATTCATACCTACTTCAAAACATCTCCTTCCTTCACAATGCATAGTTCATATTAGTCCAATGCAACATCATCTTGAAACATATCAACAAAATGTTGTTGAAAGTAAAATTTGGTGTCATTAATCCTAATTTCATTATCATATTCTACAACCCAATGTAACATTTTTTAATGAGAATTTTGACTTGAATTGTATGTGTGAGAGACCGTGTCACCAAATCAAGTTGTTACAAGAATAAGCTGGGAGAATCCGTCTATCCATTTCACCTCTTCTCTAGCTACTCACGATTCATGTGTTTTCTCTTACAAAAATCCGTACGAAGGGAGCCTTTCAACCTTGTTTTCAAAGCATTCATTTCATGTCGTGATGTCATACATGCATCTGAATAAAACCACAAAGGTTATAGATTTCATAAAGATGGAGCTTGAAGTAGAAAAATCTTTCTTGAAATTCTGAATCCCATGTGAAATACTTCTTCCATGTGCAATTTGTGGTGTTGAATTTAGTCTAAGATTTCATAAAATATTGCTACCTTCCATTCAAGATGTGAATAGATCTTTACCTAGTTCCTAGCTTCACAAGAAGAGGGGCTTGGAAATCGTGCTCATATCAACCATGCAACACTTTCAGTTCAAGTTACGATAGGGTAGAATTGCATACCAAGAATGAAAACTCTGCACATGAAATGATTTCCAACATATAATACATAAAAAAACAAAGTTGTAAGAGTTTTCTTCTTGATCGCTCTCCTTAGTTTCCTTTTCAATTCAAGTTGTTAAAAACCTAATTTTTTTCACATGTTCCTCAAGGAAATTAGTGTGTATATGAAATACTCTTGGTTCCATCCCTATATGAACTCTATCAAGATTTATGAAACCCCACAAATTAGTGTGTATCTGAAATACTCTTGGTTCCATCCCTTACTTTCTTCATGATGCTATGTCCACGTTATTTGTAAAAACTCTTTAACATATAGTTGTGATTCTTCTTGATGACAGAGATCTTTGAATTCAGATGATAATGTATCTTGGAGCACTTGCAATGTTATTGACCATGTTCAATGTTGGATATTTTACACAACAAAAGTCACACGGAAGGTATGGTCAAGCATGTATCATTTCCTCTTAATGATTTAAAGGAATAGTTAACAATAATTAAAAGCACAACATATACCTCAAAATTCATATCGCTCGTTTTAGTTCTGGTTTACTAGTCTCTCTCTCTCTCTCATGATTTTTTGACAACATAAAAATCCTCCACGAGGAAATCCAATGGCTTATTGCAATGAAATCTGTCAGGCATGCCCACCTCACATATCACATATGCACCAAATAGAAAAAATAATAAATTTGGATTTCCATGGAATAAACATAAAAAAGCATAAAGTAAAAGGGGTAATGTGAATGAAAGATAGAATAAAAGCCCAAAAAACAATGAAATTGAAGAACATCACAAAACAATAGTGTATTTTGGACAGGAAATCTTCATCTCCCATGCTTGTCTTATGAGTCTCCCATCTTTATCGCATCACAAATCACCTAAGTTTCCATTTGTGTTTAAAATAATTTTTCATTAAACTCACACAGGAAACAACAAAGGCGTTTCTTTTATTCAAACACATAATGTAAATACTTTGAATAACATGATATTGAAAGTAATAACCTCTTGAAGTGGTTTCTTATGCTTTTATGCTACAAACAAAGTAATGCATCAAGATGTAGGTTCCCAGTGTAAAATGTCTCCTTTTCGTCATTTGAACCTTTCATACAACAGTAAGGATAACGTTTTTCTAAAAGTGCCGACCTTATTATCATATTTTCTATACTAGGTTTATCTCCCAATATCATTATATGACATAGTTTTGGATCCAATATTGAACAAGGTAGTAACACTAACTATGAAAGATAACCCAAATGAGAAGTTACTAATTGCGTGACGGTTGGTAAATCTTCTCCTTTATTATATGCCTGAAAACAGTCCCACAAAAACAAATTTTCTAATCTATGTAAAAGAACATTACTTTATTCCCATAGATTGTGTATATCAAGATAGAATGTGAATACCCCGAAAAAGGGCAATATAACAAAAACCACTATATGCATGCTTTTAAAGTCTCATATTCAGCTTCATATTACCAGTAAGTCGGTCTCAAGGCTAGGTAGACAATAAAAATTGACTTACAACTTAGATGTTAATTTATAAGTGCAGCAGGATGTCAGGCATGGACCAAACGATGTGGGAAAGTAGCACAATGGCACAAGGAGGCGTAATGATGTATGGAAGCATTGACGAAGGGAAAGCCATGTCATAGTGTTTGGTTCCTTCTTAAATTTTCAACTGGATTTAGGAGTGAATGACTAGACTGGTCTCAGGGTTCAATAGCAAAGCCAGATCCACAATCAAATAATTATATGCCAAATTGTGATTTCATTCGTGATTTTTAGGAATTGAGCTATGGAAAATCTTCTGTAGTACAAGATTTTTTCATTCGGGTTCTGGGGAATCAAGGACCTTAATTAAAATAAAGTGTACATTGTAAGAAGAAGCTAGTATGAATTTCTCTGGAAAGGTAAAGACCAACAAAAGTGCTTTGTGACGTCGTGCATCACTAATGGTGTGTAGAACTTATTCACAAAATTTGAGGAGTTCTATCCTATGTAGTATGCATCTCAACCATTGGAATTACTCTAAACAAATGTGGCAAATTACAAGAAATTCAAACAAAATGCCATCTTCATAACCAAAAACAAATTAAAACATTGAGTATAGCCTGACAACCCATTGGAAAATTCATGATCAAGGAAATGAGAGATCATGGTCTTACCTCTTTATGAACTATATGTCGGATGACTCAAGACGAAAATCCCACCTTTGTATGGATGTATTGCACATCCGCCTCTGCATATTTCAATGCATTGGAGTGTGTACACATAAATTGAAGTCCTTAAATGGCCACCTCCTAGTCATGGAAGCACTAATGTCCGAGCTGATCTTTGTGGCATTCCTCCTCAATGGTCAGTTTGAATCTTCAATGATGTGCAAAATGTCTTGAAGATGAAGTATGAGAGTTCACTCACAAAAGCATACTTACGCAAGAGAATCCTCTATAAAGAGTGTGATCACCATCTAGGAAAAGGAAAGAAGAAATTCTTGACAACACCGTGTACGAAGTATTCAGCACCGTAATTAGCTTTACTTAGCCATGGCAGAAAAACGAAACTTTGATGGAGCTAGCCTCATAATATTATTCTAATCGTTGAGATACAAACAAGCATGAAGAGACATATGTGACGTATAGTTGGGATTACGTGCTTTATTTGAGTACCATTATCTTTAAAGGTTAGAGTGAATTAAGAAGGATTGCAAGAAGAGTTTATGGGATGACGAAGAATAAATGTGGACAATCAAAGCAATAAAATCAAGGGGATATGGGGGGGGAAAGAGTGGAGGCAGTGAGATCAATAACTAAAATCATGTGAAGGGGCCAAAGAAATAGACATACAACGAATAAAATACAAGAGGCATAAACATACAAGAACCACTTTTTTATTGTGATGGACCATTTAGTGCTTTCGTTGTTTAACTATTCTTATAGCTTTTGGATTATGGGTGCACATCACACATCACTCTTCAAAAGGTCTCCTTCCACAAACTCCTCCCCTCTTCTTAGGGCTTAATTAGTCTTAAAATTCAAGAGCGTGTGAGTTCTAAGGAAGGGGAAAGGATTGTATGAGAGTAGGAAGATTGGCAATTTTAGTTTGAAGACATGTTTTTCATGCCTTACATATTTGTTAACTTCCTCATGTTAAAGAAGTTCACAAAGCGAGGTGCATGCATCATTGGCAACAAGGTGTGCATTGCTTTCAAGAGCCAAGAAGAAAATAAATTTTTGAAAAGGTTGCCTCCAATGAGAATCCATGATCTACCTAAACGTAAGTGCATTGGCTCCTAAAAGCCTCAATTCACGCTTTGAAGTAGCAATCTCCACCAGATCCATAGTGTAGACCTTGCTCTCTGGGACAAACGATTAGGCCACATAAGCAATCAGCTTCAGTAGTCAATGCCAAAGAAGGAGGAAGTCATCAGCCTCAATATGAATGATATTCAAAGCAATGGCACTTCAACGTTCTGTACACATTACGTCCCTCCTAAACATGCATGAAGGATAACCTGAAACTCTTTGTTTATAGAGAACCAAGAGATGGTCCATAGAGACACCTTTCGATTATCAGTGATAGTGACAATAATGGTTTTCCAACACAAAACAAATGCTAGATGAGTAAGAATAGTTTGAATGAATAGAATCGCACCAGCATGGGAAAAATAAGAAATGAGGCCATTGTCAATTGAATAGGAATGCACCTTAAGGGCCACACTCAGTCACCCTCATAAAAGAGGAGCTCATGGGGATCCTTTAGACAACCAAACAATGCAAGGGTCCCCAACAAGGGATATCTATACAATGTAGGTCGAGCATAGTCTTAAAGATGTGATAGGTTCACGGTAGTAAGGGGAATAACATATGTATTAGGACATGAACACATACCTTGATCTACTGTAAGCAGGTTTGACCTTGGAATGATGGTCAATCTTGTTGGTTTTCCCTTCTTCATACGTGTCAAGCATGTTTTGAAATCTCATGCTGAATTGACTTGGTTTTCTTGTCATGTTCCGACCATGGACACAAGGAAATCATTTCACCATTCATATAGTTCAAGGAACTTGGCCTCATATCATTTCCCTATTTCTTTGTACTACGTTTGGAATTTCTTGTCTCTATTCTTATCAATAAATACAAGATTCGTAACTTTGAATTAGTGTTACTTTGATGACAACTCAAATCAATTTTTTGAAACTGAAACATTATGGCATACATCTTATCTATAAAAGCCTCTCTGATTCTCTTTCTACACATACACACATGTTCAAAGTAAAACGTTTCACAGTGTGACCATACTTGAGTTTGCTTAGATTCTCAAACATCAAACGGCATGTCTGTAACATCAAATAGTGTCCTCAGAAGTTTTGTCTATAGAGCCACCTCAAGAATTGCTCCTACACTTTTATTCAGTGGTACCATGCAGAATAGTCACTTTTCGTAGTTGGATGAAATCAACAACTCTCTTTTTCATGCGATTGGCTCCAATGACATGTGCTGCATCATTGATTCTATCATGGGGAGTCCAACGGGCCCTCAAGTGGATAATGAATTCAACATTCATATCCATAACACATTAAGCACCCATGCTAAGAGTTCACTTATGGCTTTCACATAGTATTCAATTAGTGTTGTGAAAATGATGTGTTCAAAACTCATGTCACCACAATGCTTGTATTTTCTACGTCATTGAAATTCCATATCCAACCCACATTTACGTTCACTATGAAAGTTGCCCTTGTCTGGATATTACCACCATTGCTTGTTTGTTGAGTGCAATTGGAACTCTATTGCTAGTTGAACCGAACTCCTGTTGATGAAAGTGCCAAATGAGCACTTTTATCAAGATGCAATCAGCACTCGTTTTATCCTCTGTGCACATTTTTCATCATTTTGACTTGTGAACGAGCTATCACATGGGTGAAACATGTACGGTGCTGTTATTATCTTTGTTTTCTTACTTCAAGATTTCAGATCAATGTATGTCACCACCGTGCACTTGCATCCTAGTGCATCCTATGTGGTTCATTTCAACAACAAAACCTGTTCAACGCATTCACAACCTGTGTTAAGCCACTTTTATGGCATTTAGATTTTTGTCCCTTCTAAATTGTGCAAAAAATACCCAAGAATTTGACGTTGCTTCCGTTTTAAAATCAACTGTCCATTCTTGATTTATCACATCAAAACATTTCATATTGAGTTTGTTCAAATCATGAGAACATGTCCACTTTCCTTTGTTTTTAGTATAATTCAAAACATTATGTGAAAAATCTTGGTTATTTCTGTTCGAATTCTTCCCATAATCAAATTGGATTAATAGAATTCTACAGCTCAACAGGAGCCTATGATTACTTTTCTAGCAATGAAGCCATAAACAACAAGGCCAATCTCTGGGTACAACAAAATAAATTTCCATCGCCCATATTGATAATTGCACCAAATGAATGTTTCTCGAACGACACTTCCATTTGACATAAGCGTGGAGCTCATTCTAGGCTTGAAACTGGTTTTTGCAATGCCCAAGATGCCAAGCTAAGGAAGTATATCTTGGTGTTTTTGTGGAACAAAAAAGGGCCAAAACAAAATGTATTTCAGAAAAAATAAAGTAATCCTTTTATTTGAATCCAAATATTAGGTTTCATCTATTGTAATGGACTCAAAACACACTGAGCCACTCTTCTAGGTTGATGATGGGAAGAAAAAGCATCATATGGCATCCTAAGGGTGTAACGCCATGCGCTTTGATAGGGATGGAATGGAGGCTGAAAATTCCTTTAGTCATCAGCCATTGGCAAGGGAGAGGGATGTACGTTCCTTATTTCCCACCTCGGGCTGCCAGCCCACGCAAGAGGAGAAAGAGGAGGGGAAGCTTTCTCCCCTCACCCTTTAGCTATCGGCTCTTGGAAGGTGGGAGGCACTGGCACAAAGGCCTTTTCTCCTACTCCCATGGGCCGTTGCGCACATGAGGGGGGAGAAGAGCAGGATCCATGTCCTTACCTCCCCCTTAGGAAATCGGCCACTTGAGGAGTGGGGGATGGGGAGGTGCCCATCACCAACCCAATGAACCATCGGCCCATTGGGGGGAGGGTCGAGTAAACGCTCCCTCTCCTAAAAAATGGGCTGGCAGGCCCATGGGGGTTGGGGTGGGGGTAAAACACACTATTTCCACCCACATGAAGGTAATGGCACCGTGGGCAAGGGGAGGCCAAAGAGCGAAGACCTCTTCCCAAACCCCATGGTGCCAATGGCATAATGGCTGCGCGAAAGAGAGGGGGTCACCCCCCTTTTCCCCCATGGTGCTGATTGCACCATTCTTGAAGTGATAAAGAAGGGCTTGGCCCTAGCCTCCCCTTTAGTGCCGTTGGTGGATTGGGCCAATGGAAGAGGGATGGATCGCCCCTCTCTTTCCTCTGTACAGTGTTGGAGCAATAGCCCTTTGCGGGAGAGGAGGATTTTCCTCTCCTTCACCTTGGCGCCATGAGTGCCATGGAAGTAGGGAAGAGGGGGATCTCCCCTCCTACCATTGATGTAGTTGGAATTAAGGGCAGAGAAGAGGAGAGGAGGCCTTGCTTCTATCTCCCCCCTTGGCGCCATAATTCTTTTGCTTAGGGGGAGAAGTCATGTGGGGAGGAGGCTGTCCTCCCACCTCCATTCTCAAGGTTTGGGTTATGGTCATTGTCTTCATGTTATAATGCTACAAATCAGTGGAGCAGATTCTTTCCACTTGCATTGTTTTGTTCCTGCCATCGGCCATAGGGAGAAATCTGTTTTACCGTAGAATCATCTGCTTGGCAACAAGAACCTTCCACTCAGTATCCAAGCATTCGTTTGTTCTTGAGGGTTGCTTGATTACTTCATCAATTGGGTAGTGGTTGGTTGGATGGGTCCCAACTTCTCTTCTCTAGTTGTAATCCTCGGATCAACTTTCATCGATCATTTTAGTTAGGGTTGAATGGCAAGATGAGCCCTCATGACCATTTTTTTGTCACCAAAGCGCTGGCTCTGATACCAATGTAAGGGATGTGCTCTTTTTTTGGAAAACGTTTTGAAACGAAAAGTTCTGGCATAAAAATAGTCATCTTAGGATTGCATGCCAATGGTCCCCTTGGCCTTGTTAGCTGAGACAAACTGTATTATTCATGGACATAGTCATCTTAGAGTTCTTGTGTACACGTTCATCCCAATTCTATTTTTTTTTCATGTAGAACAGCCACGTGGAAACTAGACCATAGTGACGCTAAAAATGTGGAGGAATAACGTTATGGATTCTCATTCGCAGAATTCATTTATAAAAAAAATCCACACAAATGGTATTTTTGGGTTAGATTCAAACCTGAATCTAGCCAATATTTTACTTTATGAAGGATGACACATTGAGAGGCTAGCCTCAAGTCCCCTCAACACCTTGTAAATGTTTATGTGACATGTGTTGAATTTAATATTGGTCCACATGTATATTGGCCCATGGGCATTAACCATTAATGCCATAGTGATAACCACGGCTGAATAAGTCAACATTTTACTTGTGAAATTTTCCCTTGGCATGATTCCCACAAAGCATGATTGTATGAATCATTCCTTGAATTAAGCCAAAATACATATGCCAAGAAGGATTGTGCTTTAACGCGCTGTATGTGCACGTGCCCATTCCTCTGACTCAATAGAGACTGAAATATCAAAGACCAAGGGAGAAAAAAATCACATTACCTTGATGTATTTGGCTCATTGACGCAAGTTTGGACCTTCATAAGAGTAGATCTGCAATTTTCTTTCAACAACATTGCATAAGGAAACAAGGCAAGCTCATAGGAAGCATGCTAGGAGCAATCGTAGGTGTAACACGGATGCTCATTCTAAGAAATTCTAAAGGGACCAATATTGGGGTTTTAGTGCTTGGTCCATCTTTAATTGATGGCTTCGACAAGCAAGTGGAAGAATAATGTCACACTCTATTGACTGAACTTTAAATACTTTCCTCCACAGGTGGCCATGTATCTCTATGACCTCCTTAATAACATTAGATTTCAAAAACAAATGCAACAATCATTCTTGCATAAAGTATCAAAAATTGATTTGGAAGCAGTGACCATGTTTCTTAGTCAATCCAAGCACACTGCTTTTATTGGGCATGGTTTTTTTTTATTGAAAGACATAAAATTCAAATGCATGTGTACGCCCAAGAGAGACTAAGCTAGCTGATTCTTTAGGAAGAGCCTTCTGAAGGGAGTCAAAATGTATTCTCTCTTTCTTAATGAGAAAGTAGTAAAAACATGATGCCATAAGATGTTGCAGCATGAATAATATTGTGCGTAGCCTAATGACATACCTTGTTATAGTCGTGCTTAAGAATGAGGAACAAAATGAATGGGGGGGTTTGTTGCAAAGCATTATGGCATCAAGTTGTGCAAACGCATCCGTAATTACTCATGTAGAAGAAGGGGAAGTGATGTATGAAGCAAACATAATAGGTTCCTTCACCATCTTAGTAGTGCTCAAAACTCAAATGGTAGATTTTGGTAGTTATGGTTGTGTCTAGGATTACCTCATACATTACCTCATTACCTCACATTACCTCATACATCTACTTGTGAAACACAACAAGAACCTTAAGATTTCATGGACTAGAGAAAATGCAGAAACGGACAATGGCTGTGTTTTGTGGGGATATATTGTGGACCAGTTCTACTTGTAGAGGAATATTACTCATACATGCAACAACAAATCCACGCCAAAGTATATGTTCTTGAACCACACAAGCCATGTCAGTGGATGTAAAGAATAGCATCAAGCCCCATTGGGGAGGAATCCTAGCATGAATGGCTTGAGCTTGATGACATCACCAAATATTTTTTTCACGAACCACATCACTCAAACTGAACTAACGGAAAGGAAGGAGACTATGAGGTTAATGAAACCAATCAATTGCATGATTTTGACCGAAGAAAATAAAAACATCACAAATCAAAGATACAAGGTGAGTTTCTCTGCCTACGAGGAGGTTGTTTATACGACTCTAGCAACCCAATGTCCACTTGAGGAAGAAGACATTTTTTTGGAACCTTACCAATTTGTACACAAGTCTTACGGAACAGATGCAAGCGTGAAGAGACAAAGAGGGGAAATTTACGCAAATAGATGGTCAGCTTAAGTGAGAGAATGATGAAACCAAAATTTCCCTCATTTGGCCTTAATTTGACTTTCAAACTTCTCATTTCATTAATTCATGAAAGTTAAATAGAAAGGAACCAGAAATAAGACCTCCAATACTTGGATTTTTGAAAACCTCATACTCAAGGTAAAAAATGTATTCTTCAAGAGTAAACTTCATTTTGATGATTTTCTCAGTCGAACAATAATCAAAGCCTTTTCTCATCTTAATGTTCTCAATAAGAATACATTGGATTATCTTAACAAGGTTTTTTTCACCGTCATGAACCTTGTATAGACTTTTCAACCAATGCACCCACTAATTGAAAGACTGTGGAGTGTGATCAAAATTCGTCCCTGGGTCTTGGAATTTGTAGTTGGATGGAAAACTAGACCACACATAGAGCTAGTTGAATTTCTACTTGTGCAATGGAAACAAAATTCATTTTTTGGGACAAGCCAGTTTTATTATGGCACCACGGCTTGAAGAACCTTTGTCGATATACTAGTAAACTCCGCATGTGTATGTTGCTTTTGTTCCTTTAAAGAGCCGCGGACAAATAGTTATCTAGCAAAAGAAAGTGCTACAGGTTGGTGGACATAAAGCTGTTTTAGTTCCTATGATAAGGCATCACGAGAGCTAGTTATGGGAACCATTTGCACAAGTAGTGTTTAACCACAACTGAGTTCCTTCCTGTGCTTATAAAGCAAACTTGCAAGATAGAGAGCAAGATGTAAAGATCATGAATATGTAAATGAACAATTCTGATTCATTTGAGAGGAGTAGATAGGATTTTCCCCCAGTTTTTCCTCTTCTTCATATGCACGACATACTTTGTGCTCTCAAGCTAGTTTTGGGACATGTTTGAAAATTTTCATGCTATTTGCACGTTTCCCATGAGCGCCTTGCTCATAGGGGTGATGATGTGTGGCCGTTAAGGTGCAATCCTACTTAGGTCACACCAACCCCATTTGTCATTTATCCTCTATTATTGCAAAGCTACGCATGCAAACTATCCATGCTTATCTAGCATTTTTTTTTGTGAGAGCACCTGTGTGGGTTTCTGTTTGTGTGTGTGTGTGTGTGTGTGTGTGTGAGAGAGAGAGAGAGAGAGAGAGAGAGAGAGAGAGAGAGAGCGAGAGAGAGAGAGAGAGAGAGAGAGAGAGAGAGAGAGAGAGAGAGAGAGACAGAGAGAGAGAGAGAGAGAGAGAGAGAGAGAGAGAGAATCAGGGGAGAGAGGGGATAGAGACAGAGAAAGGGGAGAGGGGACCAGCCCTAGGAGGGTTCCTCATAAGTCAATTGCTCCTGAAGAAAACTACCAATGAGTACATTCTTCAGGGCCAAGGGCCACGAAATGCCCACAAGAGGGCTGAGCATGCAGATAGTCAAACAGGAAGCCTAGCCATAGGTAGCAGGGAAGATTTACAAGAGGAGGGTGGTTTCCGCAATCTTGCCAGTGACAACATAGGGGTCCATGTTTGAAGCAGGGCGGCGATCCTCGAAGTAACCTGCAGAAATTGGGGAAAAGAGGATTGGCATAACAGGTAGGCACAGGAAATGTAAAATCAAATGTAGAACAAATCTGTACACAGCATGTGCCATCCTTGCCAGTGGCATGAAGATGGGGGGGAGAGGCATGTCCAAGAGCAAGAATGTGACAAGACAGGCAACTTACCCTTCTTCTCCTTCTCTGTGTCACGGCCAACGCGAATTGAGCAGCCACGGTTTGCAACTCCCTGAAGACCACAGAAAATCAGTGGTGACAGGAATGAGGCAATGGAGCAGCTGGAGGGATAGGGGAGGCACCAGGGGATGAGCTGACTAGACTTGGTTCAGCATGACAATTCACTCACCCAAGAGAAAGTGTTCATGTCTGCTGTCTCNAGAGAGAGAGAGAGAGAGAGAGAGAGAGAGAGAGAGTCTGCATCTGCACTTCACGACTGAAACGGTCACCCATAGGTGCATGGAATGCTCAAGGTGTTGAATGACAAGATCTCTAGATTTGAGAAGGTGGATGTTAGAGTTTTGACATGGTATCAGAGCAAGATTAAAGGTCTAAAGGATGGTGGTGAGGTGTTGGTGTGGTCTAGAGGGAAAACGTACGTTGGTCAATTTTTATGTTTTGTTAGAGCTCCATTTTTCCTCGGATACAAGTCAGATTTTCTATTGTCGGATGATATAAGGCATTAAGACAACTCCATTGCACAAACAGCACTAAATTTCATGAAGTGTAGAGGCCAACATAGATGGTTTAGAGGTGTAGAGGTTTTAGGTTTACCGTTCAGATTTCTTCGTGGGCAATCACCATTAGGTGCGCTCAGATTTGTGTCTAGTTTTTTACGAAATCGAGTTATAGAGGTGAAACAAAGCAATTTCATTTTTTTAGAGGTCAGTTTTGTAGCTTGTTTTGTCCTCTAGGCTGGTTCTTGTTCGTCCATGGCAACGTTTTTGACATTTTCTATCTAAGTTTTGATTACTATTGTGCTTCAACAGATAGAGGCAGAATCACAAACAAGAAGGTTTGTAGAAACTGTGGCCAAAGGGAATAGGCTGAACCGGACAGTTGAGAAGTGTGCCAAATATCCATTGAAGGGAATAGAAAAACGGTCCTTGGACTAGGGAACCACAACAGAAGAGGAAGGAGAAACAAAATTGCGATAAGAAGAGAGCAAGAGAGCAACTGAGTGATGAAGCAAGAGAGTAAGAGAGTGTGACAGTGAGACTGCGAGCAAGTAAATAGTGAGATATAAGAAACCGCGATACGAGGAGAGCAAGGGAGAGAGAGCATAAAGCGAGAGGGCAAAGAGAGCAACAAAGAAAAAAACCTCAAACAAGGAGAATGGAATTTGAAGGGCTTATGAAGGGAAAAAATGGAAAGTAGTAGCTTGCTAGTAAGGGAAGGGCGTGATGGCCCATAAGTTTTGTTTTGTGGGCAGGCTGTTGAGCACACACCGCACTTTACACTGTCACATGTTTTACACAAGAGAACAGACTTGATTCAACTAGATTCAAAGAGAGAACAATATCAAAGTGAAAGAGCAAAAACAATAGATAAGGTTGTTTTGTGCAAAAACGGAAGTGAAATATAGAGAGAAATGGGGCCAAGATGAATGGAGTATATTGAATTAAGAGCTTTCTTGTGGTAGGGAGGGGGTATTGCATCTGTTCCTTGATCCATGTCGAAAACCTAGTGTATTGTTCGTTCAAAGAACTCAGCATGGTTGCATCTTGTACATGTCGGATGATGAACCCACATAAGACATAGTATAGTCAGCACAAAACAAGCATCACAAGGGTTAGGTTGGATTCTTGACATAGGCACGACACACCACATGTGCTCAGATAGGAGTCTTTCTTAAACAATGTACGCATCAATGATCTTATCTGCCCTACATATAGCTTCAAGAAAATCGATTCCTATAGAGGGGGTCTAGATAGTTTATGTTTAAGGAGAACAAGGTGAGGTTTGCCTAACTAGGTTATTTTATGTCCCACGACTGAGGATCAACATATTTTACGAATAAAGGTTGGTTTGTGAGGGAGGGTTCACTATCATACAAAGGAACTGCTGGTGCAACATAGATCAAGGGTCCACTTGTCGGTGACTTATACAGTATACGGCTTCGATTTATCCTAACTCATCCACATACCCATATCTACCTCTCTAAAGGGCTTGATGCCAACACTTCAGAGATCTTCCATCAGCACTTTGGATCTTCTTCCCTTAAAGACCTCACTCAAGCACGTCCAGCCGATGGCCCTAATCTTGATATGATAGAAAAGTAGTAGAGATCATATCTTTGTTTTGCCTACAAAAGCGGCAAAATGACAGAGCAATTGTTTCCTCATCATGAACACAGATCCACGGCCCCCTTGTAGCTAGTTCATACCAAATTTTGAATTCTAGGCCATTAGTATCCATGATAAATAGCAAAATGTGTTACATACATGTTAATTTTGATCAAAGACTACACAGGAATGACATGGTGTTTCTTCTTGGAAGAGAAGGAACATGGAGCAGTTGCAATTCGTAATCGGCTACCTCAAGCACAACTTGAATGCGGAAAACCACTTTGCATTCTTCGTAGTGATCGAGAAGGGGAATTGACAAGTGGAGCATTTCATGGGATTTTTTTAGTCAAGGCATTCAATATTCGATGTCAGCTCCACGCACACCTTAGAAGAATGGAGTTGTAAATCGTTGGCACCGTATGCTAAATGAAGCAGTTCGAACCATCATGATTGGAGCAAGGGTTCCACAATGTTTGTGGAGTTAGGCACTCAAGTATGTTGTTTGGGTACAAAACTAAATGCCTCACGGACACTTACAGTCGACCGTTCCTCCATGACAGTTGTGGTACAACGAGAAAGCTGATCTCACACTGGCCCGAGTATGGAGCCGTATCGTATGCTTCTAGTGATCTCTAGATGATAGGACTAGAAAGCTAGATGGACGAGGATAGTGGGTTCTCTTCATGGGGCCGGGTACAATATCAACGGTATGGCAATGTTATGACCTTGAGACTGAAGAAAGAGTTGAATCACGTCACATAAAGTTTTAAAAATTGTGGTTTGCATCGCTCTACTACACTACAAAGCAACGGGGTGTCCTCCAGCACATATATCTATTTGAATATACTCGACCTTCATGTGCACCACTTACTCCACCACAGGAAATAGGCGACACCATAGTTGTACCAGTTTTTTCTATCTATGTCAACCTAGTGCATTGCACCATCCCACATTCTCATCAGCCTCCTTTCGTAGACGTCATGCATGGGATGGAAAATCAAACCAGAACCTCAGCATCTACATCACAACCATCCGCACCATCAGCACCATCAGGACACTCTGAGCCACCAGGAATATTAACACCATTAGCATTATCACCATCGTTGGCTCCGCCTTCACCCCCAACCTTTGTCTACTCACCCCCCTCTCCTTCTTATTGCAAACAAGTACCGAGTGATCTTAGACTAAATTGACTATTTATGCGATTGCTGTTAGAACAAGAACGGATGGCAAGGAAACCTGAGGTAGGTGAGAGACTTGACATTCAAGGGGAGAGTTACCGGAGGGGACACAGACTTAGAGCAGTAGAGAGGAAGTCATAGTAGGGCATGCGTAACGTGGTCAATAATGTACCCAGCATTCTACCACCGTCAAGGGTAACAATGAGTTGGAGAGAAGGGAGAGAGGGTTCACTGATCATTTTTTTTGTATAACATAATCATTTGCTTCTCATACGTATAGGGAGGCAATGACATGTCCAGATGCGCACTTATGGCAGCAAGCCATTCAGGAGAATTTGAATGAGATTCACGCATTTGATATGCAGGAGGAGGTAGACTTTCCATACGGATAGAAAGAAGTTCGGGAAAGGTGGGTGTTCTGGAAAAAAACATCATAATGATGGTGTTATTGACAGATACAAGGAACGTATTATATCAAAAGGATACTCTTAGGTTCCAAGCACTGACTTGAGGAACACTTTTACGCTTGTGGGCAAGTATTATAGTGGCAATAGTTTGTTTGCAGTAGCAGCATAACTTGATTTGAAGATACATCAGATGGATGTGAAGACTGCTCTCATTCATGGAAAGCTACAAGAGGAGAACAACATGGTACAGCGAGAAGTAGTGGATGATGTAAGTGGCTAGGTTTACCGTCTGAAGCGAGCATTGTATGGTCTCTAACAGTCTCCACAATGTTGGAACGATGAGTTAGTGGCTGGTCTTGTGCATGGAGGTTTAGCAAAGAGTAATGCACACCACTAACTTTTTAATCAAGGAGAAGGGAGATTATTCGTATCACTTCTTTTGTATGTTCATGATTTCATTATCTTCTCTCCATCCATCACATAGGTCTTTCAGACAAAGGAGTTGCTGAAAAGGAGATACAAAATAATGGCCTTGAAAGAGGTCGGCAAATTTCTAAGGATGTCAGGCGAAACACATAAGAAGGGTTGATTCAGATTGGTCAACAATGCGACGATACGAGTTTGTCCAAAAAGAATGCTGCCATCTTGGACGGTGTGCGATCAATGGTAACTCCCATCACACCAAAGGGAATGAAGGAGATCAGTAATGCAACCGACGTCACTCTAGGTACTGAGGTTGACACCCACCTATACTTTTCAATTGTGGGCAGCTTGATGTATGCATCTGTCACCACTCATTGAGACATCACACATGTTGTAAGCCTTCTCTCTGAATTCAGCAACTCCCCACAAAGTCTTCTCATGAGGGCCTTAGTTTGTGTCCTTTGGTACAATGTGGCCACAACAGATTTTGTTCTCCGATATCACTACACAACTGATGGTCTTCAGCGTGTTGGATTTACTCATCACAGCAGGATGGGGTATGTACTCATCATTGGAGGAGGAGCGGTCTCATGGAAAAGCAACAAGCAAGACTACATCATCACAAGTTCAACAGAAGCAGAGATTATGGGACGCAATGAATATGCAAAGGAGGCAACCTGGTGGTGCATTTTCCTGCATGATCTGTACATTCACATTTAGCAAGTACCCCTCATATGTGACAACCACAATGCGCTCAAGATTACTGAAAACCCAGCACATCATTGCTGCACCAAACACATCTGTGTCCTACATCACTATGTGTGAGATGCACTACACATCGGGTGTGTCTTTATTCATGGTGTTCGCTCTCTTTGTGAGCGTGCAGACTTCTTGAATAAGGGCTTACCTACGCCCTTGTTTTATTCTCATGCAGAGGCTGTAGGGCTTGTATAACTTGGATTGTGAAAAAAAGGGTGCAAGGGGGAGTGTTGGAATAGAAAGAATTTGCTCCATGTTTTTCCTCTCATTCATATGCACGATAGACTTAGTGCTCTCGAGCTAGTTTTGGGACATTTTTGACAATTTGCATACCGTTTACAGGTTCCTCAAGAGCGCCTCGCTCATAAGGGTGACAGAGTGTGGCCCTGAAGGCACACTCTGATGTAGGTGAATCTGACACCATTTGTTATTTGTCCTCTGCTATTTGAAAGCTAGGCATGCAGACAATCGTCAATTCTTTAGCACTTGTGTTGTGACAAAATCTGTGTGGTTGGCTCTGTGTGTGTGTGTGTGTGTGTGAGAGAGAGAGAGAGAGAGAGAGAGAGAGAGAGAGAGAGAGAGAGAGAGAGAGAGAGAGAGAGAGAGAGAGAGAGAGAGAGAGAGAGAGAGAGAGAGAGAGAGAGA
>SZWC01029033.1:10777-23489 GCA_023375785.1 Penium margaritaceum
TCTCTCTCTCTCTCTCTCTCTCTCTCTCTCTCTCTCTCTCTCTCTCTCTCTCTCTCTCTCTCTCTCTCTCTCTCTCTCTCTCTCTCTCTCTCTCTCTCTCTCTCTCTCTCTCTCTCCCCCCACTCTACCTATCTCCTTCCTTAAGCTTTTTATGGAAAATGTATAGTCAAAACAGATAGTGATATCATTTTTCAGATTTACGTTTTCTTGTAGCAAGTTTTGTGGATTTGAGTATCCTGAAATTACTAGTTCACATGGAACTGTTCTTGTTTTGTTGAATTTTGAGAAACTGTAACTTTTTTTTGCATTGATCCAACTTATTTTGTGCGCCCTCATTAGCAGACAGTCCGCAAGTTTGATGACTGTCAGTTCTTGATATCGATTGACAAGCTTGATAGGCTCCATGAAATTGTGTGAAAACATATTCCTCTCACATTTACAGTTACATCAATCAACATGAAGGGTATAACAAAAGGGTGCCTTCAAAATTCCACCAAATAGAAGATCGGAATATGAAGGATCCTGATTTTTCCCCCTTTCTTGTTTTTGTATTCGGTAGCGAGTTCACCAATCATTTTCAATTCTGTGTAGTGCACAAAAACAAATACTTATCCATGCCATAGGATGTTGTAATGGATAAACATATTTTTTGGGTCGAATCTCTCATCCGTCAGACGTCAACATATGTCTTTTCTTCCTTCTCTACTCGTACCGTGGAGTTACTTGATGTTCCATATGCCTTTAACCGACTCTCATTATAGTAGTAATGGTAGTTCAGGAAATTGTTCAACATGCATGTAACATGTGGTAAATACATCCACGCTCTGGAATCCCTCTATCGTCTTGCGGTTTGCTTGGCAAGTCAGCTACTTTAAGCAAGAAATTCACTGAGACAACACGACCCCTTTTGTTCTGGTTTGTAATAAACAATGAAGAAAATGAGACGTGAAAACACAAATGTTTGTGATTTCTTCAGGAAGCAAATCGTGTAAATGCTTCAAAAGGCGAGCATGCACTCAGTGTGCGATAATTGCCCTTCTTCACTCATTTGGAATGCACTCACCATATGCACTACCCCCATACATTGGGAGTTCTATCTAGACAACCTCGTGACGACTAGAACGAGAAACAAGGCGCGGATATCCAGGTATCATACAGTTTTCAACGGAAGCAGTCTTCGGCCGATAGATGGCCGTCAAGTTAGTCAGGTATATTGCTCAAAGAAAACATTTTTTGTCGGTGGTGCTAGCATGTATGGAACAAGCTGACAACCAGATAGCAGAAGAATGAGCTGAGTAGCTTGACTAGGGTAGTTCATGACAATTCAATAGGAGGGAAAAGTTTGGAAGTATTTGCGTCCGAAATATGATCATAGCTGTGAAAACCTGAAATCCTGTTCAGAAATACAAAAAAAAAACATTAAAAAATGAGTGTAACATAAAACATGGAAACAAATTTTCATCTTATTCTTGACAGTATGAAAGTACAAGAAGCCAATTTGAAGTGAATCATTCGAACATGAAAGACAAAAATGGAAGTGTGCGTGGACACCTAAGGATAGAAATTAGTCCAGTATATATGCTGTTCCTTTGCTTTCATATGGTTACAGAACTCACTTTTCACACACACTAACCCCACATACTATGGTCCTTCCTAGGGAAAAAGTTTCTTTGTCCTATAAGAAAAAAAAAACTATGCTAAGATGCATGAGACAAATACCCACACTAAGTGTGCTTCTAGTGTATTTTTTTATGGTGACTGATTGCATGAACCACGTACACTAGCCCCACGCACTGAGCTGCTCTGTAATATCTTTTCTTACCATACAGGACAAAAAGCAAAGTTTCCTGGGACGTGTAAGACAAATTAGCGCATTGAGTGTGTTCTTAGTGTAGCTTTGTATGGTAAATGAGTGTACTTGCCACATACACTAGCCCCATGCACTGAGTCACCTCTCAACAAGAGAAAAGTTTGGCCATGTAGGACAATAGGCGTGCTGTGCTAGGAAAAATGAGACAAGTTAGCACACTGAGTGCATACTTAGTGTACTTTTGTATGGTGACTGAGTGCACTTGCCACATACACTAGCCCCACACAATGAGATCCTTCCTCAAAAGAGAATTGTTTGGCCATATAAGACAGAAGTACACTCTTCTACTACACAATGGATGGGTGCTCAAAACACCATTTAGAGAGAGCACACCCAAGATGTGGAGGGGGTTGACATCTCAGAGCTGCAAGGGTCGCAAGTTGTCCGAACTGTGGTAAGTGAGAGTAAAAGAGAGAGTAGTGTGTGCGAAGAGTCCGGCAGAAAATCAGCCTTTGAGCATAGCGCTTTCGGCTGCGAGGCCTTCATCAGTGCTCTATGGAATGACTACTGTGGACAGACACCTATAGTCAAACATCGCACATGTGAACAACCCATGAGATCTAGGCATGATGATGTCTAGGAATGTCTAGGATGATGTCAAGGGACAAACCAGGACATCGCTCGGACCGCCGGCTGCTGTGGGCCGGTGGATGTTTCCGAGGTTGCTCGGACCACCGTCTGCTCTGGGCCGGTGGGTACTTCCGAGGGAGCCAGATCAGCAGGATTTATTTTTTCGCAGGTCCAGGGCTTGAGCCGGGACGACACAATGTGGGAGTGCAATTTTCTTGGCAAATGCCAAGCCAAAAAAACCCGGGAAGAGAACATGGCAGGATTAAATTGGTTAAGCCGCTTTGCAAAGCGTCTTTAAAAACTCCCCAAGTGCAGACCTTCTGTCCGTGGGTTCAGAAAGGTTTTCAGCACAAGGGGCCTGCTTCCGGGTGGCGCTGGGGTTGAATGATGCCGAGACTTCAGGGCTTCAATCTTTGTGTGTCGTTGTGTGTGGAGGACCTGGTCGAACAGGGGTAGGAGGAACTTCTGGGGGTAGCCTCTAGCACGGAATCTCACGAAAAAACTTTTTCTTGAGCTCGTGGAATTCAGAGGTTGCCGAGGTCCTGAGTAGGTACCTGTGAAGTTCGGACAGAACAAAGTCACGTAGGCAGCTCCGTGGGTGGTAGCTGCTGAACGGTATGTACAAATATTTGTTCATGGCTTTTTGGAACATGTTGATGTCCAAAATGCCTTGCCCTTTGAATATGTCACCCTTGCAGAGGAGGAGATCAAGAAAGGCCACTTGGGAGGAGGATATCTCCCATGTAAGGCTGATGTTCTCGTCCAAGTTGTTGAAGGTGGAGAGGTAGGAAAGGAGGCTCTTTTCATCGCCGGGCCAAAGGATGAGGCTGTCGTCAATGTACCGCCGATGGAGGAGAGCTGGAGTGCCGGTGTGGCGTTGCAGCTCCAAGTCCAGGTAGCGCATGAAGAGCACGGTGAAGGCGGGTGCCACGGGTGTTCCCATGGCTGTGCCTTTAACTTGCTTGAAGGTTTCCCCCATGAATTCCACGTAGGAATTCCTCATGACCCAATGTAGAAGTCTGAGGACGGCGGGGTTGCGAGGGTGGTGTGCAAGTTGAAGTAGCTCTTCAATGCAAGTGAGAGCCTTAGCAATGGGGATGCTCGGTTAGAGGGCAACGACGTCATAGGATGCCAAAATAGTGCCGGGTGGCACTTGCAGTTCCTCCAATTCAAGCAGCAGGCTGGTGCTGTCTTTGAGGTAGGTGGGCTGCCTTTTGACAAGTGGTTGAAGCTCCGCATCATGCCACTTGGACGCGTTGGTCGTGATCCAGTCACAGGAAGCTGCAATGGGTCGTCCAACGGGCCGATTTTTGTGGATTTTCAAGATGGTGTAGAAAGCTGCTGGCCGCCACCCTTTCTCTGGTTTGTGGGCAAAAAAATCCCACAGAGAGTTGGGGATGAGGCTGGAAGTTTTCAGCAGCTCCTTGATCTCAAGAAGATCCTGCAGCACTTGTGAGGGATCGCATCTTTCCTTGCGGTATGTGGTGGTGTCATTGAGGTGACTGAGACAATCTGTGATGTAGCGGCTTCTGTCGAGTATGACAATCCCTAAGTTCTTGTCGGCTGGCTTGATGACGATGGATCTCTCCTCCTTCAGTTTTTGTAGTGCAGCTGCAAGACCTTTGGGCAAATTCCTCTTATTTGGAGCTTCAGAGGCCTCGTGCACTGTGGTGAGGTCAGAGAGAAAATCGTCCATTTCGTCCTCAATGACCCTTGGAGCCGGAGGCGGCATCCATGAGGGGTTAGAGAGGCAAAACTTGGGGATCGGCTCATTGACATTCTCCCAAAACAGCCAGACCAGTCTCACACGTCGGAAGAGATCGTGGAAGGCCAGTATGATGTCGGGGAGAGTGCAGAGTCTTGGTTGAAAGACGAAGTTTAGGCCCAGTCCGAGTAAGGACAGCTCCTCACAGGTCAGCACCCATCAGGAGAGGTTGTGGACACCCCTGTTTGTCAGCCGGTTGTCAATCTGTGTTGGTGTCATGTGGCCGAAAAGTAGGAGTGCCACTTCATGTTGGGGGAGGTTTAGGAGCGGGATCCGGCCCCGCGGCCGGACCCGTTTTTTGAACGTCCTCCCCACCTGCCCCTTCCCCTGCCACGACCAGCAGGGTGTGGAACTGGGTCAAGATCCTTGTTGTTGTTGCCGGAGTTGTTGCTGTTGCCGGTGTTGTTGCCGGTGTTGTTGCCGATGGTGTTGCCGGTGTAGTTGTTGTTGCCGGTGTGGTTGTTGCCAGCAGTGTTGCCGGTGTTGCCGGAGTTGCCGGCGTTCTTGCCGGTGTTGCCGACGTTGTTACCAGTGTTCTTGCCGGCAGGCGGAGGATCTTTTTTGGCCTCTTTGGCAGTGGAGGCTGAGAGAGCTGCAGCTAGCTGGCGGCTAATTTCTTTGGGGATTTTCCGTTCCAGCTCTTGCTTGATGATCTTGATGGTAGTCGGTTCTTTGTCCATCGTCATGCTTTCCGACTTGCCAGCGTTGGCAGTCAAGCGTGCCTCTTCCGCCTTGCGTTCAGCATTGATGCGGTCCACTTCATGGCGCAAGATGAGCTCCTTCACCTGTTCTCCGGTGTCCGCCATCACCTTGTTCTTCCATGCCTCCCAAAATTGTGAGATATCGAAGACAGTGGAGATCGTGGAAGGTGTGGAGGCACGGTGGAGCTGGTTCAGTTTGTTGATCATGACATCTCGGAGGCCGAGGGTGCGTTGGAAGATTGTGTTGCGGACAGCTCTCTTACCGTCGATGAAGGTTTGGTGCTGAAGGCGTTTGTAGGCGGCATGGTTCTTCTGCATCTTGATCACCACCGCGGCGATGATGTCCGGCTCTTCTGTCTCATGGAAGGGTGGGCAAGAAACTTCGCAGGAGTTGGCAACTCTGCCGGAGGCTTGGATCTGCTCCAGTTTGATGATAACGTTGTCCAACTTAGTCAGAGATTTCAGCAGCGCCTCGGTGTTGGCGACGTATTTGCGTGCGATGTCCGTGTACGCCTTTGGGGGTGGGCCCGCGTTGATGGGGGCTTTACTCCGGCTGATGACTGGGGTTGGAGTGCTGGGTGCCTGGAGCGCACTGGCGTTGCCGATGGGGACAGTACCATCTGGTTGCTGGCCAGATTGTAGTCCAAAACTGCCGGCTGGCCATGAGCCAGCCCGGTGTTCAATGGGACGGGAAGTTGCACCTCTGCGGGGGGNTAGAAGTCACAACGGATGTGGAGGGAGTTGACATCTCAGTGCTGCAAGGGTCGCAAGTTGTCCGAACTGTGGTAGGTGAGAGTAAAAGAGAGAGTAGTGCGTGTGAAGAGTCCGGCAGAAAATCAGTCTTTGAGCATAGCGCTTTCGGCTGCGAGGCCTTCATCAGTGCTCTATGGAATGACTACTGCGGACAGACACTTATAGTCAAACATCGCACATGTGCACAACTCATGAGATCTAGGCATGATGATGTATAGGAATGTCTAGGATGATGTCAAGGGACAAACCAGGACGTCGCTCGGACCGCCGGCTGCTGTGGGCCGGTGGGTACTTCCGAGGGAGCCAGATCAGCAGGATTAATTTTTTTGCAGGTCCAGGGCTTGAGCCGGGACGACACAATGTGGGAGCACAATTTTCTTGGCAACTGCCAAGCCAAAATAACCCGGGAAGAGAACACGGCAGGATTAAATTGGTTAAGACGCTTTGCAAAGTGTCTTAACCAATTTAATTAAGGCACACACTGAAAACCAGTGTATGAAATGGCCTCAGATTAACCATACCTCAGCAGGTGCATGCTTGCTTGGCCCACATCTTCTTTCACCACCAAGTTATAGTCCAAATCTAATTGTAGCTGTGGCTGAACAGCAATTTGTCTCTTCAACATGATGCATCTTGAATTCTAGTTCATCATCAAGGCACAGCAGCAGCAGTGGGCAGAAAAGCTGTGTCAACCCGAGCTACAGCCCTTTCCATAGCAGATGCTGTCATATTCAACAGCAGCTCCAGAATGCAATTGTTCGCACATCCAGAAGAAACAAGAATTTGTAGTTGGATTCTTTTTTGGGCATTGAAGAATGCAGGTATGGCGATCCGGGTCAAAGGGCGGTGCAAGTTTGCGCACAATTCTTGTTATAGATGCTTCCCCTCACTCCATTACAAGTGGGCCAAGAAGAGGGAAGCAAAGGATGAGGGCGACCATGGAGGAGCAAGATTCACATGCTCAAGGGCAAAGAGATGCTATGGATTATGGGGAAACATTGATTTCTCAGCAGAACTTAGGCAACACATGAGGCAAGGGTGGTCATAAGGTGCTCCTTACGGTCAAGGAAGTGGTGTGCTTGCAAAAAAACCACAAATTCACGATAGATCATATCTGACAACCTAGGCAATCTCAAAATCTCAAGATATGAATAAATCTCAGATTGAGAGGAAATCTCAATATTGATCCAAAATCATTCAAGACGTTTTTGAAGATTTGGGGATGTCTAGAAGTTTTCAGATGAGGTTGATTTTGTCTACTACTATGTGGAAAACATGAAAATGGACATCTGATGTGAAAAAACTTCCTGCCACATGCGAAGCACAAGAAAGGTGTATCTTGAAGAGAATATACATTGAACATCGTACCATAGTGTCTTGTATGTTTTCCTAGGATGAAATTAGCAACAAAGTGACGATTTGCTTTGGTCTGCATTTCTTGCCTTGTAATATTGCACCTGCTTCCTCCAAGTCCAATGCTTTTGTTTTTGTGTTTGATTTTTGTCAAACTGCCGGTTCATGTCCTTGGTCTTTCCCACATCTTTGGGTGTCAAAATCAAAAGATAGAAACATTGAGACTGATGTCACACCCCTTTGGATGGTTTTCAGTTTGCCCAATATGTTTACAAGATTGCGACCCAGTGCACAAAAGAGTGACACAATACAACAAGAAACTTCCACAAAGTCTTCAAATGTGAACGTTTACATCACACATTATACGTACCACAAGCATTCATTACCACACAACAAAGCGTCCCCCTCTCTCCCTGTTAACATCCATTACTGCACAATAGATGAAACTTCTACATTATCTCAAATCGTATTGAACAATGTGAACTGCTTTGTATGAACAATACAAAGCACACAATGCACTTCCCCATACCGAATTCCAACACAATCTCTCTTCCCCAATCACCTCAATAGTCCATGCACAATAACACACCAATAACACATGTGAGTCGTATTCTCATTCTAATACACTGGTTTAAGCATTCAACCCTGCCCANTACACTTTCCACTACAAAATGCCAATATACTACCCCCCCCCCCTCCCCGAACAACAGTCCAGGCCCCACACCACACATTTAAGTTTGACTCCAATGTTGTTACATTAGTGTGCATACTTGAACCTTCCCACAGTACACTTCCTAATAGAAACTTCCAACCCAATCTTCCTCCTAATACTGCCCCCCACCCCCCCCTCTCCCTCTCCATCTCCAAAAATTGCATTAGCAGAGTGTATTGGACAGTGAAGAAAAAAGGAGTGATGAAAAACTGACGGAGTACATAAAAACATCCCACCCTTAAACTTCCAAACAGAAACTTCCAATACACTCTTTCCCCCCCTCCCTCCACATTCTAGGACCAACACCATAAAAAATAAAAATCCAAGTCTAATTCTCATGATAATACACTAGTGCACACATTTGACCCTGCCCACAACAATCTTCCCAATACAAACCTTCGAAACACNATGCCGCGCACCACGCGCCAACGGGCGCCGCGCGCAGGGGACGTCGTGCGCCAACGGGGACACGGCGCGGCAACAACGGCGACGCGGGCACCGTCCGCCAACAGGCGCCGCGCGCCGCTTGCTGTGCGCCAGCGAGCGCAAAAAAAGCCGGAAGCCGGAATCGAGGAATCGTTCAGTGGAAGCGAGAGGTGCAGACGAGTCTCCACACGCGAAGGCGAAGCGGAAGCGGAGGCGACCCACAGGTCAAAATCCTAGCGATTATGCCATGTTGAGAAAGATTGTGGAATAGAAGACGTTAGGTGAAGAAGTAAAACCAGACAAGAGCATGAACCTAGCCATATACGGCGCCTTGGTCCAAGGGACACAGCTGCGCGCCATCCCAAACGGATTAGCGCGCGAGCACTTGCCAAACGGCTCGTAGCCGTTGCACAACTCTGGGAGTGGGACAAAAGTCTTGTGTAGACCATGTCCACGACAGGAACTAGTGTTCTAGTTTCTATCATGACCATAAATGTCTTTGACTACTTCAACATGACCACGTAAGTCTACAGTTCTTCCGACATCACCCATTAGCACGACCTAACAGGCCATCGCTGATGGACTACTCGAGACAACCTAGTTCAGCACTATGTTGAGTGCCACAAGTCAACAGCACCCATCATGTACACTACTACCTAGTTCAACATCACACCGTAAGCACGCCCAGTGAACCATGTGGGTCTTTTTCTGAGCCGAAGGTAGAGGAGAAAGGTCTGCTGAACGTGGGGCGTGACTTGGTGGCAGTGTTTGGAGGGATGGGGACAAAGCCCTATCCCACACCCGATGGGGGCAGCAGCGGAAACAAGGACGAAGAAGCCGCACACCCAGCGCATGGGACAATGTTGATGGCCCAGCACCAAAGTGGCCAAGACCCCCAGGCACGCGGTAATGGAGCTGGTAGACCGNCCCCCCCTTCACTTCCCAATACAAACTGCCAATACACCCCCCCCTCCAAATTCCAGGCCTAACATCACAAAAACAACACATGCAAGTCTGATTTTCATGCTAATAAACTGGTGTACACATTTGATCCTGCCCACAATACACCTCCCCATACAAACTTTCAATACACTCTCTTTCTTCACCTCCCCTCCCCTCCACAGTCCAGGCCAAACACAACAAAAACACATGCAATTCTGATTCTCATGCCAAAAAACTAGTGTACAAATTTGACCCTGCCCACAGTACACTTCCTAACACAAGAATCCCCCTACCCCCCTCCCCCATCCAGAGAGTAAGCCCAACACCACACCTAAAACACATGTAAGTTTGATTCTCATGCTAATTCACTAGTGTCCACATTTTACCCTGCTCACCATACACTTCCCAATACAAAATTGTAAGAAAACGTACCCTCCCCCTCCACATTCGAGGCCCAACGCCACACCCACAACCCACGCGATTTTAATTCTCATGCTTATGCACTTGTGTACAAATCTGACCCTGGCAAAAGTACACTTCCCAATACAAACTCCCAAAAAGAAAACCCCACCCAACAGTCTAGGGCCAAAACCACACCCACAACACATTTGAGTCATATACTAATGCTAATACAATTTCGAATAAATTATAACATCATTTACACTACACACTCCTTCAGTTACAACTGTTTTCTTATGCAAATCATGTTATTTACTCTACAAATTCATTGTACAAAGATTGGCGACAAAATGATGTGCTCAAGGACTCACCTTTGGAACTGAGTGCTTACATTGGTTCTGTTACCTATTTCTTAACACTGTACTACTTTCGTGTCTCTTGCACATGTTCACAGCAATCACATTGAACAACAAAATGCACAGGCTCTCTTGTTACCACATAAACAAATGATACGCAGTAATTGCTGTGCATTTCTATTTCTTGCCAAACTGAAACTTCACATGAGCTTCCTAAGATTCAGAGCTACTCATTTTCAACCAATCACTCGTAATCCATACACTTGAAGAAAAGTGTATTTTTATCTTGCACATATGAAGGAGATTTCCTGGATCCAGTTAACGTTCACACTCTTTCTGTGGAACTTCCTAAGTCTTTTAGACTGCCATTCATCTGTTTGGAATCTTACAGGAAGCACTTGTAAATGGTTACCCTTTAAATGAGGCGTACAATGTGTTGAACAACTGTTGGACATATACATTGAAAAAAAATGAAGCTGGTAATTTTTGCTTCAATGTACTTTTCTATCGCATCCACTGATCTTGACATTGGTAACGTTGAGGGTATAGTCGAATGATTTCATTTGCAAGTAGCTCTCCAAGATATCTCTGTTTTTTGCCATTGATTTTATGTGTGAGGGTGCACTCTCCTCGCAATAAGTTATCGGCTGAAATCGGCAGGTTATCTCTATGGTCAAAGGATCCCATTCAGGTTCTAATGCAAAGCTTTGGTGCATGCGATAGCAGCAACCTCGTCAGGTTGTTAATCAATCACCGCGCAAGGTTTCCATGGCCCCCAAGTCATTTGACCTTTCTGTGCAGTTACGGCCAAACCGTGAACTCCCTCACTTACCTTTCTGGTCATTTGAAAACAGACACTTCGTATCATTTAAATGGACAATCAGGAGAAATTATTGGGCTAAAAGCTGGATGACATCCAATGGACGTCTATTTCTAACATGTAGATTAAGTTACCATAATAAAAAAACTCTAAAAAAACCCTAAAAAAATGATGCCACTGGCAGTCGACTAGATGCGGTACAGCCCATTGCGCTTGTTCTAATATGTACATAAACAAGGAAATTTTACAGTTTTTGATCCATTGTCACAATGAATGAAGGTGGCTAGCCAATCCATCCCCTTTTGAAACCAGTCAAAGGGATGGAAAAGGAAGACAATGGTCAGCTCTCCTCTCCCCCGCTGGTCAAAATGTATGACGAGTCCTCAAGGGGCTATCAAGGCCGTTAAAGAATGATATCTGTTGGTTGTTCCATTGATTCCGTTTTTGTGGCCGGACCCAATTGATCATAGCGATGCAAGTTTCCTTCTTGTTATACTCCCCATTGCCGGCGCTTGTCATCTTGGGCTGAGCAACCCCCCCCCCCCCCCCTCCCCCATCGCATGGAATATCTTGGGCCTGTGTATGATAAATCGTACAGACGGATGTATGGAACTCGTCGAAAAAAAGTACACATTTCCCCAAACACTCTCCTCATACACATTTCCCTCCTCCCCATCAGTGATCATGTAGACAAAGGAACACATGCAACTATATAGTACACAAGTGTATGAATACGATACAATCACTACCCTGGCAGTAATACACTTGCCCATAAACTTGCTCCATATACTTTCCCCTCTCTCCATCCCCCCCTCCTCTCTAGTGATCACTCACACAAAACAACACATGTCTTGTATGATGCACTGGTGTATACATCCTATTTACTTCTACCCAGAAAGTTATACACTATACTATACAATTTCCCATTCACTTTCCCTCCCTTGCCCCCTGCTCCTATCCCTCATGGCTACATCATCCACTACCAAGAGTATTCACTCACATCAAGGGATGGATTGGAGGGCAAAAATCACTTGTGTATAGATCTAGCACACATACATCTGAAGCTTATCCAGTTGCCCCGCGCACATTTCCCTACCCCCATCCCCCCTCTCCATCATTGATCACTCAGACAAGGGAATGCATGCAAATTTAAAGATTTCATGTGTACTAAGAAACCCCAAAGAAACTTCCATGAGAGCATGAGTAGGCTGATACATAGGTCGATGTGTGTAGGAAGTCAAATCAATTAACTATACCTCGATCTACCATACACTGGCATGTCAGTATGTTAAACACATCAAATTATCTAAAACTCATTATCTTAATCTATTATAGGATGCACTGTGGTATTGCGTGCCCCTTACCATGTAACACACTCAATCTTCCAACGAGCTACACATGTTGCGTAAACTTCTAGCCAATGTTGGATGGGAATTTGACTGTTTTTTCCAAGCTTTCACCCTCCAATCATACAATTTCATTGCATGTGAAGCTGTCTGACTGGAGATTTCATCAAAAGGAGATGAACCACGTAGTACATGATATCAAATTTCTCAAGTTTTTTTCTTTGTTGACTTCCACTTGACTCCAGATCCGCCTCACATGTGGATGTATGCAAGTAGGATGTATTCCAGAGCATGAAACTGCTGAAATCTCCTCAGATGATCCAACATTACTGAGATATTGTCACTTGACTATGATATTGAGATACCAGTGAGGTTTGGACACATAGTAAACTTGCCACTTTATGTTTTCTCAGTATGAAGTCCAAATATTGAGAGTCTCACTCCTATATTCAAAACGATCGATATGAGATCATGATTCATGCTCAATCTCAAATTCCATGCCTTACTCGTGACTGTGGGGCTACCCATTGCACCACGGGATGTGAGACAAACCCATGGCTAAACCCATTAATGGACATACAAGTAAGAATCTGGAAGAAAATGTAAGTATACATATACATATACATATACATACATATGCATAAATGCATATTCATAGTTACATGAATGTGCACACAAACACACACACACACACACACA
>SZWC01029034.1:8115-18450 GCA_023375785.1 Penium margaritaceum
AGAGGAGAGAGGTGGAGAAGAGACAGAGGGAGTGCAACGAGACACACGATACATGTCATCAACGACAGAGGCACGAAGCACGATGGCGCGTGTGTCAAGATTAGTCACTGTGGCATAGTCCGCAGAGTGCTCAACAGTGAGACCCATCCTGGTGCATGCATGAACAGAGAGTAGGCTGAGCTCAAGAGCAGGGATAAAGAGCACGTCAGAAATGTACAAGGGGCCAGACGGACCATCAAACCGCACGACTCCAACTCCCTGCACAGGCAACGACTGACCAGACCCTGTGCGAACAGACCAAACAGACGCAACATGACCGAGCACAACAAAGTCACTACGACGACAGGTCATGTGATGGGTGGCGCCTGAGTCAATAATCAAGGTGCCACCCGGCTCACGACCAGTCGTCGACACTGAGCAACGGGCCACAGAACACTCTGCCTCTGCTGGACGCTCAACAGAGCACCCGGGACAACGACAAACAACACGGACATGTGACTCGTCAAGCCAGTCAGTACTGTCAGGTCCATCCTCATCGCAAGCCATCACAGCTCCACCACAAGCATCATCACGAGCAACAGACGCAGTAAGACAAGATGTATCGGGACCACTCGGCTGTGATAACATACTCGCACCTCCCTGAGTACGAAGTGCCAGCAGCTGACGAAGCTCCGCGATCGTGCGATTCCGAGGGTCCACATCACCGTTGCCGCCTGATGAAACGGATGCGTCTGCTGCACTCGTGGTCGCGGCGCGCCCAGACCGTGTGTCACTCGAGGAAATCCGCTGCGTGTGCGCCGCCTGAAGGCCGCGCATGATCCGAGTCCAGTCAAGGGGCTGCTCACACTCCGTGTAGCGGTGAGCGCCTCCACAGTTGTAGCAGTGGACAGAACGTCCACTGCCACTACTCATCGGCTGCTGCTGCTGCTATCCCTTCCCACGTCGCTTCTTCCCCTTCTTCCCCTGTGCGGCCGCTGCAACGCCCTGAGTGTGGCCGCTCGGTGTAGAGAAGGAGGAAGAGGAAGCGGCGGAGGTGGGACTGGTGAGCAGGGACAGAGGCGTAGGAGGGGTCGTAGTCATTGCTGCAACAAGTGGACTCTGCTGATGGGCGATGGCAGCCTCATGAGCTGATGTGGCCTGGATGAAGTAGCGATGGGCCCAAGGAAGGAGCTGTAGTGACTCTGACAACTCAGAGAGAGCCACACGATCGAAGCCCGTAAAGAGCTTCACGTGGTCCAAATGCACCCCCATCATGATGGCGTCGAGTGCCCACAGCTGCGTCCCGCCCCCGGTCTCAAGGCGAGTGTAAAGGCGCATCGCGCGCCTCCAGTAGTCAGCTGCAAGCTCCGTGGGACCCTGACGGAGGGAGTGAAACTCACGTAGTCGGGCCGCCCTCGTGGCATGGGTCTCCGCAGCGAGAAGTGTCAGGGCCAGCTCCCACCCCTGACGTGGATCTGCTCCAGTCCCGGTCCCGGCCTCACCAAGAAAGGGTCGGAAGTCGACCACAGTCTCCCGCGGCATGGCGTAGAGGAGACCCCGCATCGCTCTNGCTGCTGTCTGGACCTGGTGAGCGTCGCGGGTCTGGTACTGGCTGTGGTAGTAGGGCCAGACACCCTCAGAATCGGCCCATACCTGAAACAAGGTCTCCCAGCAATCAAAGCCCTCCTCACTATCGTAACGGGGTGGAGGTGTCTCAAAGTCCTTCGGTCGCCGCTCCGTGGGGAGGGCGACCTCAGGCTCGGGAGACGGTGGACGGGGTATGGGGAGCCCACCAGTGAGAGAAACACCACCAAAGGTGAACGCTGCTGAACGACGCGGCTGATCCTGACGGCGAGAAGGTGGCGGAGTGGGAGGCTGTGATCCCAAACGTAACTCACGGATGCGCTCCTCAAGCACACGAATCTCGTGCTCGCGTGAGTCATCCTCAATCTCCTCCTCATCCCAGGAGTCCACCTGTGATGAGTGATACTGAGGCCGCGGCGCTCCGTAGGGCGTAGACTGCTGAGCAGATGGTGCAGCTCCAGTAGATCCTCCAGGTGGCTGCTGTGAAGCCATCGAACGACCCCGAAGTAACTCTGTGATCTCCTGCAATGCGTCGGACTGCCTCTGCTGCTGCCAGCGCATCTTGTTCTGTGACCGACGAAGCTCGTCGATCATGCGTGACTGCGATCGCGGACTCATAACGCCCGAAGAGGAGGAAGAGGGGTCAACGAGTCCTTTGTCCTTGTCACGGACCGGCGCCATCGCAACGCTCAGTATGGGGCCGAACGTAAAAAATACTCCAAACAAGAAACTGACATCGTTTCTCGAGGAGTTGAAACGTCTGGAAAAGTTGACATTTTGAATCCAAAACTGCTGACGTCAGCAGAGTCGGTGATGACATCAGCGTTTTTTACGATAGCGAAAAAAACGCTAGCGTTTTTTTCGCCAGCATTTTTTCTTTTTTTTTTGGACGGTCACACGAACACTGCGTGACCGGTGGGGGTGACCTCGTCACCCCCTGCTCGCGGCTGCGCAGGGGCTGCGCAGACCTGCGCAGTGCCACACAGGCCTGCGCAATGCTGTGCAGTTTGTGCCCAGCTGTGCAGCACTATTGTGCAGCAGCAGTGCTGCGCAGGCTTGTCGCTGCGCAGATCTGCTGCTGCTGCGCTGCTGTAGCCGCTGCCGCTGCTGCAATGCTGCTGCTGCGCTGCTGCTGCTTCGCTGCTGCTGCTGCGCTGCTGGTGTTGCTCGCGGCTGCAAGCTAGTGCCGCCGCTGCGCGCTGCCATTGCTCGCAGCAGCCGTCGCAAGCTGCTGCTGCGAGCTGCTACTCCTTTTTTTTTGTGTGTAGGCTTGGCAGCCAGACACGGCTGCTGCTGCCCCCCGGTGCTGCTGCTGCCACCCGGTGCTGCTGCTGCTGGTCGGCGTGGCTGCTGGATCTCGTCACTGCCGCAGCTCCACTTGCTACGGTGGTGGCGATTGCGTGGTGACGTCGCTGCTGCTAACGTCGGCTGCGACGGGTCCTAGGATGTGGCGGCGGCGGTGACTCTCACTGCTGCTGCCTGTGCTGCGTCTCTGCGGCATAGCTCAGCGAGAGGGGTCTCGCAGCTCTGATACCAAGAGAAATTGCTAGGAAGCTTCCTAATCTTGCTGCTGCTGATGTGGTGACACTGTCCAGTCAGCTGACGCACTAGCAAGCAAGCAGGTGCAAGAAACAGCACGGATCAGGCTAGGGAGACGCGCAAAGTCTCATAAGCTCCAATAGCTTAGTAATGCAGAGAGAAATGACAACTGACAAGCACACATCATAAATACCTGCCGCGGCGCACGGCGGGTGACGCACGCGGCAGTGTCAGTTTGTCCTAAAACCGGCTCAAAACCTCTGTTTTGGCCGTAACTCTGCGCACAGGCATCCAAACGCAACACCGTCTGAACCTAGAGATGCAGAATCTTGAGCCGGACGCTACGACTGGTCACACGCACAAGTCCGGCATCGATCAGTGGACGAACAATGCAAAACATGTAAATCGGGCTCGAGAGCCAGTCCACCGAGAAAACTCTAGCACCTGCAGAAAACCTGCAGAGCACCCCAGCAATCACCCGGGACGTCGTGGCAATCGCCTGGCAGCTGCTGGTGGCTGGACCCACCAACCGTCAGTGCTCCGGCGCCAGCTGGGTCCGCATCAGGGATCTGCACGAGCATGGACACGGCCGAGTGGTCACAGTAAGCTGTACAAATGGACGGAAACAACTCACACCACAACAAGGAGTTCAATGTTACTAGCATGCACCCAGAAATAGATCATCTATGATGTTCGACATGGTATCCCAGTCCCTTTCTTTAAAGAAGACTTCTCGCGCTTGGCGCTTGAAACTCCATCACCGAAGTTTGAGACATCAGATGAGAGTGTTTGCCCAATCTTGCTCATAGCGGGAGGCTCCCAAAACGCATCCCATGTGTGATGGTGTGATGTTAGAGGTGGCACCGTCTGTACATACTTGTGCCGAGCTTGTTTTTCATTTTGCAAGAACCCTAGTGTTGGTGTATGGGCTTTGAGCTTTCTGAGAAGGAGATGGTGTTGTGTAGTGACACGAAGCTAGGGTGACCTAAAGCTAGGGTTTGAGCCAGCGAGTGTTAGTGTCCACCATTTTGTAGGGAAGCATACTTCATGGTAAAGCAAGGGAACAAGTAGGACACCAAGAGACGTTGATGGCCATGGCGTGGGAAGANAGGGAGCGAGTCACGGCTTAGCGTAATGTTCCACGTGGGGAGCAAGCAAGCGTGCAGCGAGCATGCTTTCGCTCGCTCCCATCCGGACCCGTGATTCAAACCACGACACCTTGACGGGAATATCCCATCTCCCACCCCACACTAGTCGGCATAAACTAGTCTTGGTCGATGACCCGGCTATGTCCATGCTGAGCATGCACATGACAAACAAAATGTGTGCTTGAGAAGTGAGATCATGCAGGCACGGTATGTTTGCCATTCTATTGGGTGAAGCACATGGCGGTAGCATACGCCGACACAAGGGTTCAACATCGAGCGTTGTCTCTCCTCTAGTCAGTCACCTGCACAAGTGCGGTGGGTGTGCAGCAAGGCCAGAGGTCACCATGCGGTACTGACACATAAGCTAACACTCCCCCATGACCCACAGCCGAACTGCACACAAACTGTCAAAGTCACAACACAGACGCCACGAGCAGTGACACATGGCTGTACACAACCACATGGCACATCAACTCATCACGTTGTGTAATCGTGATGCCTAGGGCATCACGATTACACAACAGTCCAACAGCGTGAGCGACTGCATTGAAGGCGCTCTTGCTGAGTTCCTTTGTGAGGAAGTCAGCTCGCAGCTATCTGGTGTCAACCCACACTATCTGGACATCGCTTGTAGCCATGCGGTCACACAAAATGGTGTTCTACATTGATATGCTTTGTGCGAGTATGATACATGCCATCGTGCCCATCAATTGCCTTCGTGCTTTGATTGTCACAACGTAGAGTGATGTTGTGGATGTGGATACACAGCTCTTGTAAAATGGCGACAGAGCCAAGCACTCTCACACACGTGCCTACGCCAAGAGCAACATACTCAGCCTCGCTGGAGCTGCGTGCAACACAACCTTGCTTGACATTCTTCTGTTAGATCGCTGTTCCTCCAACGAGGGAGATGTAGCCCGTTTGACTGCGAGCATCCACATCGTGCGCCTAGTCACTATCCGTGTATCCATCGACAACAACTGACGGCTTTGCATGGTAACAAAGACCAACGCCAGCCGTGGAGAGCGCATACCTAANAGGCAACGTCTGCTCGCGTGGTGGTGGCCAAGTACATCAGAGACCCAATGACAAGCATGTAATCGGTCACATCTACTGGCTCCCCCAGCTTTGACACGTCCAGTGTCTTCAAGAACCGCTACCTAGCGGGCGTCATTGGTGTTGTAGTGGGTGCAGACTCGAGAAGGGAGGCGAAGCACTCCTCAAGGCTCCTGACATATGTAGCCTGGTGAACGTGAAGAATGCGATGAGCGCGATCATGCTCAAGCTCCATGCCAAGAAAGACACGAGGAGGACCCAAGTCTTTCATCTTGTACGTTGACTACAGCAGGGACTTCACTGACGCTACCGCCTCTAGGCTCGGAGACGCGATCAACAGGTCATCGACGTAGACAAGGACGACAACAAATGATGCAGACACTGTGGTGAGGGGTCGAGTCACCATTTTCCAGCATTCAGGTGATTTCCTGATTCCAACACCTCGGAGACTGCTTAAGGCCGCAGAGGGCCTTGAGCAGTCTCCAAAATTCGTTAGTGCCGTCTGTGAACCCTGGGGGCTGGACATGTAGATTTCCTGATCCAACCGTCCGTGCATGAAGGCATTCTTGACGTCCATCTGGTCGAGTTCCCAGGTATGGTGTGCAACGAGACTGAGGGGAGCTTGGACAATGGTGTAACGTCCGATGGGGGCAAATTTCGCGTCGAAGTCAATACTGGGGACTTGGGAAAACCCCTTGGCCGTACGACGTGCCTTGTATTTGTCAAGCTCACCAGTGGACTTGTACTTCTGCCGGAACACCCATCGGGCGTCAATGGCCTTGCGGCTCGGAGGTAGATTGACCAGCACGTACACATCATTATTGTCTAGGGCTCGTAACTCGTCCCGCATGGCAACCTCCCACTGCTGTGAGTCGGGTGTTGTACGTGCTTGTCTGACTGTGGTGGGGTCTGGTGACGGGGGCGCCATAGCAATAGCGGCAAGACACTCTGCAACACTGCCAAGGATGGCAGTTTCAAGCGCTCTCTCATGCTCCGTCATGAGCAGTGTATACCCAAGGGCAAAGCTGGGATGGACAACCCTTATGGCCAGGCCTCAGGCATGCATGCCGATCGGCGCCGCTGGCGACTACTCAGGGTGAGATGATGGCGAGCGGGAGAGGGACGCCAAGACGCTTGAGGAGAAGGTTGGAAGAGCGCAGAGAAGCCCGCCACGAAAAAACGGTTGAGCCAGGTACGGGCCTTGAGGAGCACCAAGGATAGCCATGGCAGGGGCCGACGGATTGGGATCAGTCAAGGCAAGCGGACTGGACGACGCCGTAGAAGGTGTAGGAGACTTGGGCACAGACGGAGTAGAAGGGGAGGACATGACAGGGGAAGCCCGAGCGCTAGGTAACAAGGCCTAGAGAGGTTCAGAGGACCTGTGTCGGACACCTGGTGACGTGACGAGGGTAAATGCTGCAAAGAAGTGATAGCAAAAGGATATGCGGGAACAACAGGGACCGCAGGACCGACCTCCCCCCGCAACCGAAAGAGCGACATCAATGAGGTAGGTGGCAAAGGACCATTGAGGTGTCGGAGAAAGACGGACTTAAAAACAGGGCGTTGCGATACTCGATAACGCGCTGGCGCTCAAGATTCGAGAAGCGCCAGGCTTTTGACTGGGCTGAGATGCCTAGAAAGGGACAAAGGCGTCCACGCGGCAAAAGCTTGCCATCACAAAGGTGCTCGGGCAACTAGACCAAAGCAATGCTATCCCAAACGTGAGCAAGACGGAGACAGGCACGAGTGCCGTACCAACGATCGAAGGGAGTGAAAATGGGAGGGAGAGGACCGTGGGGAACACGGTTCTAGACCCAGGTCATGTAGCTCATCGTCTCAAAGACATAAAGTGGGGAAAGACCAGACTCCAAAAAGAGACCGCGAACACCATTGGCAATAGTGCGATTCCAATGCTTAGAGACCATGTTTTGCTGGGGTGCGTAAAGAGCGGATGTCTCTAAACACACCCTCTTGGACTCAAGGAACTCGGTGGTGAGACCGAGGAATTCACCGCCTCAGTTATTGCAAAAGACACGGCCCTTCAGCTTGTAGCAGCTAGGACTCAAGGACTTGATAGACATTCCTCTTCTGATAGGGAGCAAAGATCTCACGATAACGAGAGAAGTCATTGGTTAGGCATAGGACATACTCCTTAGCACCCCCAAGAAAATCATGGAGAAGGGGACCCATGACATCAGCATGGACAAGATAAAGGGGATGGGACGACTGGGAGTCCAAAGAAGCAAAGGAAGAACGATGCAATTTGACCTGGGCGTTTTCAAGGTAGTCAGTGGGACAAGGTGACGGAAAGGTGGACAGAGACAAACCAAGATTGGGTTGAAGGCGTAGTATGTTGGTGATAGCATCAGTTTGAACATGGCCAAGACGGCGATGCAAAAGCTGAACATGGTCAAGGGAGAGAGAGGAAGCAACATGAACAAGAGAGGATGCAACGGAGGAGGAAGAGGGTGCAAGAAAGGGGATAAGATAAAGCTTGTCACACTTGACACCTCGCAAGAGCACACAACTAGAGGGATGCAGACGAATAGTCCCGAAACCTTGACTGGCTGAGAAATCCATGCCCTGATCGTTGAGAGAATTCACAGACAGGAGACCGAGCTCCAAGGAAGGCAAGTTGACGACGTCAGGTAAGAACAAGACTTCACTGGAACCAAAAAAGGACAACATCAACACTTTGAACAGGGAGCAACTGGCCGGATCCGGTACGGACAAAGCGAACAGGACCGGCACGACCCAACGAGATGAAGAAGGGACGGGAGGACGTCATGTGGTGGGTGGCTCCCAAGTCGAGGACCCAGAAGCGACTACAGACACGAACATGGGGAAGAACATCGCATGTGGCGACAGTACCAAAAGGAGGGGAGGACGACTCATAGACCGCGAGATGGCGTGGGAGGACAAAGGACAACCAATGCTCGATCCACAGAACAGACACAGTTGGAAACCCAAGGAGGTGACCAGGGGAGTCCCCACAAAGAACAGTGTGAGTCTCACATGAATGACTTCTAGCCAATGCAGCTACACTCTCACCGCCCTGATCGGAAAGGTGGAGACGCTACAGAAGCTAATGCTCCAACTGGCGCTCGCAGTTGACGGATGGCGCAGGTGACATCGTAGAGGACCCCCAAGGGAGGAGGAATCCACAAAGGAGAAAATTAGGCGGGAGAGGGTGGTCCGGCATAGATAGGAGCTTCATATAGTGGTAGCCAGCCCCAAAGGAACGAGACCGGGGGAGGCACAGAGAGAACACCGGCATCGATATAGGCGTGCGTGGAGGAGGAACTGGCCGGCCGAGTCAATACACTGGAGTCAGAGCTGATGCTTGCCGCATAAGAGGTGGTGGAGCTCCTGGAGCATGCCTAGTGGGCACACATAGTGCGGGCAAGGTACAAGTCATCAGGTGGTGCAGGATACTTCCGAGCCGAATGCTCGAAAGAGCTACAGTTCCAGTACACCACCTCGCCGAGGACACGAGACAAGACAAAGTCAGCGGGTTTCCCCCTATCGCTCTTGTCCTTGTCTCGACCACGCCCACGACCCTGAGAAGTGAGGGCTATGGCTGTTGAGGTCGAAAAGGACGTGGAGTTAGAGACGGAGGCATTGCTGGAGGAAGAGGAAGAGGAGGTTGTGGTGACAGCAGTAACCCTTGCAACAGCGGAATGATGGAGACACTTGTTCTGAAGGTTGGTCCACCATTCAGCAAGGCGCTGAGCGCTAAAGTCGAGGGCACAAACACCAGGAGGGGAGCATGGAGGCACGTGCTGGGATGCAAGACGCTGGAGCTCATCTGGTTTGACACCACGAAAGAGGTCAGATAGCCTCAGGAATTAAGCCGTTGACCATCATGAACACCACCGACAACTGTCGAAGTGCAACATCACCAAGATCTCGGAGCAGCTTCAGCCCTTGCACCCAATACGCATCAGCTAATTCATCCACACCCATAAGGAGCGTGTTGAATTGCACNATGGGATTAGCCAAACGTTAAGCGACAGGGTCAACGTTGTATGTGCCAACATAATCCTTAAGCGTTTGTGGCGCAGCAGTGATGAGGGCACGAACAGTGCGAGCAGACTCATCAGCGACAGTTGTGAAAGGTGGGACTGCGGGGAAACAGTACCTCCACAGGCGTTCTCCTTGTTCCCGGGCGCTAAAACGAGTCTCCTAGGAGAAGAAGTCTAGCCAAATAGCTAGGAGAGGAGGTTGGGAGAAAAGTCATGCCAACTCGTTGTAGATGTGGGAGCGGCAGCAAGAAGGGTTGTCGGCAGGCTCGGCTACAGCGGTGACTGCAACGGATGGGGTAGAGGAATCCCTAGCAGTAGCACCAGAAGGGGAGACAGATGTGGCAGGGAGACGCTTTAGCACAATGGCAGCAACTTCATCAGCAAAATTGTCACGATTTTCATTTACTACTTTGAGGCGATCTTCTACCTCGCGCTCAGCCTCGCGAGCGAGGTTCAGCTGGCGCTGCAAATAAGCGATGACTGACTCGTCATCACCAGGCATGGTGATGACTCTGGGGCTCTATTAGAAAAATTTCAGAAGTTTCTCCCGACTCAGTAGGCGTGGGAGAAATGGGAGTGTCTTCGGCACGTAGGAGTGGTGTTGCAGGACAACCCATCCCCAGTCAAACATGACAAGCCATGGGGAGAGTGATGCAATGCTAGGTGCCATTGTGTTGCATGTTCAGATGTGCGGCGGTGGCGACCGCAATGGCGTCAGCGGCGCATGCGAGATCGCCTATGGGACAGGTAGGATCGTGGCTCTTAGGGGTTCATCGTGATTGCACTCTGATACCAGTAGGAAAGCATATATCACGATGAAGCAAGAGAGCAAGTAGAGTAGTTGCAGTAGCTACAGTAGCAGTAGTTGCAGCAGTAGCTCCAACAACAGCACTATCATACGATCTACTTATCACCCATTCTGCCAGGCCTACAGGATGGAGGCCTAATGTCCCATGGTGATAATAGCCACCATGGGACTGTCCCCATAGCAACAGTATGTGCAC
>SZWC01029037.1:0-16934 GCA_023375785.1 Penium margaritaceum
TTGGCACTTTTAGCGGGTCTATGTTTGACGGACCGGTTTCTTCCTGCGCTAACACCAGCAGCCAGGACGTTTGGTACCGTTTTACGGCAACGGAACAGACCATGTCCGTTTCCGTTAATAGGGCAACAGTAAACGCTACGATGTATTTTGCGATGGAAATCTATGAGGACGGCTGCTCGGGCAACCGTTTCAAGTGTATCGAACCGAGTACGAATGGTGTCGGCTATTTCAATAATGACTTTGTGGTTGGCCGGACGTATTATGTGCGCGTACTGAATCCGGGTGTTCAGCTGACTACTTTGGGTTTCAATATCTGTGTCCGTTCTTTCCCAAAACCTGCAAATGACAGTTGCGCTACGGCCACGCAACTTACGCCTAATGCTAATTGTGTAGACACCGTTGGTACTTTTAGCGGGTCTATGTTTGACGGACCGGTTTCTTCCTGCGCTAACACCAGCAGCCAGGATGTTTGGTACCGTTTTACGGCAACGGAACAGACTATGTCCGTTTTCGTTAATAGGGCAACGGTAAACGCTACGATGTATTTTGCGATGGAAATCTATGAGGACGGCTGCTCGGGCAACCGTTTCAAGTGTATCGAACCGAGTACGAATGGTGTCGGCTATTTCAATACGGACTTCGTGGTTGGCAGGACGTATTATGTGCGCGTACTGAATCCGGGTGTTCAGCTTACTACTTTGGCTTTCAATATCTGTGTCCAGTCTTTCCCAAAACCTGCAAATGACAGTTGTGCCACAGCCATAGAACTTACACCAAATAATACCTGCGTAAACGTTTCCGGTACATTCAGGGGAGCCTTATTGGATGGAGCAGTTCCTTCCTGTGCTAACACCAGTAGCCAGGACGTATGGTATAAATTTACCGCTACAGGTCAGACGATGACTGTTACGGTGTCAAGAGCAACAACAAATTCAACGATGTATTTCGCCATGGAAATTTATGAAGAAAGCTGTACCGGAAATAGGCTTCAGTGTCTTCCATCGGGCACGAATTTTATAACTTTTACGAATAACAATCTTATTATAGGCAGAACCTATTATGTTCGCGTATTAAATCCTAATACAGCTATAACTACGCTTCCTTTTACTATCTGTTTGGTAGGGCCGCCTCCGGTAGCTTGTACTCCAACAGTAACAATTGATGCATCACAGACTTCCATTTGCCAGGGAACAAGCGTTACTTTTACGGCAACACCTGTTAATGGAGGAACAACGCCTTCTTACCAATGGAAAGTCAATGGGAATAACGTTGGTACAAATAGCCCAACTTATACAACTACTACACTTGCAAACGGAAGTACTGTTTCTTGTGTAATGGTAAGTAATGCGGCCTGTGCTTCACCAACTAACGTTACGAGCAATACAATTACCATGAATGTTACTGCTCCAACTGTTCCTGCATTTACGCAGATTGCACCGGTTTGTTCCGGTAATACATTCACACTGCCAACAGTTTCCAATAACGGAATTGGAGGTGTGTGGAGTCCGGCAATAAACAATACTGCAACCACAACGTATACTTTTACACCTACAACGGGTCAATGTGTTACGACAACGACGATGACAGTTGTTATTAATTTGGTAAATACTGCAACAACATTACAGGGAAGTACGATAACGGCATCTGCAACGGGAGCTACCTATCAGTGGATTAATTGTGCGAACAATCAGCCTATAAACGGAGCAACCAATGCTTCTTACACGGCAAGTGGAAATGGTTCGTATGCGGTAATTGTGACTCAAAACGGATGCTCCGCAACTTCAAATTGTGTTCAGATAACGAATTTAGGAGTGGACACATTCATAAAAGACGGATTGAAAATTTATCCGAATCCGGTAACAGACCGTCTGTTTATCCAATTGAATGAAGCAACAGATGTTACAATTGCTGATATGACAGGAAAAACAATATATAAGGAGACTTTAAAGTCTGGAAACAATAGTATTGACGTAAGCTCACTGGCTTCAGGAATGTATTTTATACGTTCCGAATCCGGAGCCACTGCAAAGTTTGTGAAGAAATAATAGTTTTTAATTAGTTTACAAAAAGGCTCCCTTCCGAAAGATTGGGGGCTTTTTTAATAATATACAATAGGAAAAGTGCGTCTTTTTTCTTCGCTTCTGCATCTTTGCGAATAACTTTTTTTATGTAAAGGTGCGATGCAAAGTGTAAAATTATATACCAGAAAATCAATTTCTTATTAGATATGTTGAATTTAGGAAGTACTCAAACTTAATGTTTTAGTAAAAATAAAAGCCGGTTTTATTTGTATGTTTGCGCCCGATTAACTTTATCTGTGAACCGTTGTCCTGAAAATTTTGTACGGCTTTTCCGGATTCATACCCTACAAAATGCAAAAATACTTCAGACTATTTCTCTTATTGGTTTTTTCAAACCTTTCTGCACAAACTACAATTCTTGACCAGACATTGCTTACGCAGGCAAGTTTCAATACATTCACGGCCTACAGTGTCACAGGTTCTCAAGGTTGGACTTTTAGTTCGCAGTATGGGGCTATCTGCAACGGATATGCCGGAGGGCAAAGTTTTGAAAATGAGGATTGGTTTGTAAGTCCTGTAATGAATCTGGACCAGACAGATAACGTAAAACTTACGTTCAGCCATACGCGTGGAAATGCTGCCGTAATGAATGTGGGTGTGTCACAAGGCTGGTATAAGGTTTTTGCTACTTCTAATTTTACGGGCAATCCGGCAACGACAGAATGGATTGAATTGACGGGACTCAATCAAAATATTCCCGCCGCCTGGCAATATGTTTCCTCAGGGGAACTTGTAATTCCTACTGCTGCCAAATCACAAAATTCACGTATTGCTTTCCGTTATATGAGCAGTGCTACACAAAGTGCTACATGGGAAATCAAAAATGTAAAAGTAACAGGCGAACCTCAGCCAACAAATCCGAATTCGGGTATTTTTAAAATTACCAATTGGAACACGGAATGGTTGGGCTGTACAACATTTGGACCAACAGACGAAACACTGCAAATTAATAATGTTGTGTCTGCCATGCGTTCCATGAATTCCGATATTTATTGTATTCAGGAAGTTTCGCATACGTCTGCATTTCCTTCGATCACAACTTTAGTGTCGCTTTTAGGCAGCGACCAATGGGAAGGTAAAATTGTACCTTCCAGTACAGATGATTGTGACCAAAGGCAGGCAATTATTTATAAAAAGGCAAGAGTACAATTTGTAAATGCAGTGCAGTTAAGCAGTGGTAATTCCGCCCAGGGCAATTCATATTATTTCAATTGGTCCAGCGGCCGTTATCCTGCTTTATATAATGTGAATCTTGTTTCGGGCGCAACATTAGTACCGGTAACTTTGGTAAATATCCACGCCAAGGCAGAAGACGGAAACGCCCTGAGTTATACGCGCAGGTTGGGAGCTTCGCAGGCTTTGAAAACAATTCTTGACGGTGCAGCGTATAATTCGAAAAACCTTATCCTTATAGGGGATTTTAACGATTTTCTTGTCGGAACTACAAGCAATACGTGTTCGTGTACCGTTTCACCGTATAAAAACTTTATAGACGATACGGCCAATTACAGTGCTGTGACTAAAGACATAATTGATGCAAACACCAATTGGGGAACCCGCCCTATTATTGAAAATATGATTGTTTCTAACGAATTGTCTGCAAACTATATTCCCAACAGCGTGGCACAGGAGGTGACAGTAGCACAAAATATCAGTAATTATTTTAATACGACTTCAAATCATTATCCTGTGAGTGCAAGATTCCAGTTTTCAGTACTTGATACTCCGGAGTTTGCCCACAAAAATACATTGTTGGTTTATCCTAATCCGGCATCAGACCAATTGTTTATCCAACTGGACGAAGCAATTGATGTTGCAATTATGGATATGACAGGAAAAATAATACAACAGGAGTCTTTACAATCAGGAAATAACAGTATTGACGTAAGCCCGCTAGCCCCGGGACTATATTTTGTAAAGTCTGTGAGGGGAGCAATCACAAAGTTTGTGAAGAAATAAATGATTTACAATTAGTTTAAAAAAGTCCCTTTTCGAAAGATTAGGGACTTTTAGTTTTTAGGATTATTGCAATTAATTGTTAAACTGAAAACCTGTTGCCATAGGGTTGTCACTGGTGTAGTTTTATTTTGCGGAATACTAATCAAAAAACGACAGCCAAAATGGAAAAGTTAGATTTAACAAAGAAGTATAAAACCTATTTTGCTTCTAAAACCAAACCTGAAATTGTTGAGATAGAACCGGCTCAATTTATCTCATTAACCGGCAAGGGCGACCCTTCCGAAAAAAATTTTTCAGAAAAGATACAGGCGCTTTATACAACTGCCTATACCATCAAATTTATGTTCAAACAGCAGGACAAGGATTTTACGGTTTCAAAACTGGAAGGACTGTGGTGGTATGACGAAAGAAAATTTGCAGGGATTACTATGGATGAAGCGCCAAAAGCAATTGCCAGGAACGAATGGGAATATCGCTTGCTAATCCGGATGCCGGAATATGTCTCAGAAAATGATGTTGACAAGGCAATTCAGGCGGCTTTCGCGAAAAAGAAAATGGAACTTGTAAAAGAAATCGAGTTTTTTCGGATGAATGAGGGAAAATCTGTCCAGATGTTGCATGTTGGGCCATTTTCGAAGGAAATTGAAACACTACAGCAAATGAGAAAAGTTATAGAAGAAAATGGCTTTCAAAAAAATGGACTACACCACGAAATATACCTGTCAGATTTCAATAAGACCGAACAGAGCAGACTCAAAACTATTTTAAGGGAACCAGTAAAATAAAATACAAAACACCAAAAGCCATTTCGATGACTTTTGGTGTTTTTGCTATAAATACCTGTGTTAAAGCCAGGAATTGAATTTTTTAATGAACCAGTTTTTTACTAATTGCGTAAGCAGGCAATAGCACGTCAGTATGCCTATAAGCCATGGAAAATAGCTTAAGGGCAGAGGCTGCATTTTTAATGCTGCTGCAAAAGGTGAAAAAGGAATAAGGATCCCTATAACCATAATCAGAGAAGTTAAGGCTACTACCGGAGTTGCCGCCCAGCTTTGTATAAAAGGAACCTTTCTTGTACGTATCATGTGTATGATAAGTGTTTGTGAAAGCAGGCCTTCTACAAACCAGCCGCTTTGGAAAAGGGTCTGATGTTCCGGAGTATTGGCCTTAAAAACGAAAAACATAACGGCAAACGTGGCAAAATCGAAGATGGAGCTTATCGGGCCAATGAAAAGCATAAATCTGGATACGCTACCGGCATCCCATTTTTTGGGTTTCCGGATAAATTCTTCATCCATTTTATCCCACGGAATCGAAATTTGTGAAATATCATAAAGCAGGTTTTGAACCAGCAGGTGTACGGGTAACATAGGCAGGAATGGTAAGAACATACTTGCTCCCAACATACTGAACATATTACCAAAATTACTACTGGCCGTCATCTTGATGTATTTAATGATATTTCCAAAGGTTCGCCTTCCATAGATTACACCTTTGCGCAATACCATCAAATCTTTTTCGAGCAAAATAATATCGGCACTTTCTTTCGTAATGTCCACGGCTGTATCTACACTGATACCCACATCTGATTCTTTTAACGCTGCGGCATCATTAATACCATCACCCATAAAACCAACTGTATGTCCTTTGCCCCGTAAGGCTTTTACGACTCTTACTTTTTGCAAAGGATTTAGTTTGGCGAATACAGAAACCGTATCAATTTGCTGTAATAGTTCATCATCAGTCATTTTTTCCAAATCAATACCGTTGACGACGTGTTGGACAGGAATGCCCACATCATTGCAAATCTTTTTTGCCACTATTTCATTGTCGCCCGTAAGTACTTTTATGCCTACACCTAATTTCTGCAGGGCTTCAATTGCAGGTTTTGCAGATGGTTTTGCCGGGTCAAGGAAGCCAATAAAACCTGTTAAGGTAAGCTGGTCCTCATCCTGAACGGAATAGGTGAGAGGATGAGAACTGTCAAATTCACGAATAGCAACCAGCAAAACCCGCAATCCTTCTTCATTCATTTTTTTAGAAGTGTTCAATACGGTTTTTCGCATCATATCGTCCATAGGCACGACAGAGTCGTTTTCTATGTGAAGGCTGCGGTCATCTCCGGGGTCAAAAGCATTCGTGCATAGCTCCAGCATTTCTTCAACGGCTCCTTTGGTAATAAGAAGGTGTTTGCCATTGTGCGTTTTCAATACGACAGACATTCGTCTGCGTTGAAAATCGAAAGGAATTTCGTCAACTTTAATATATTGTTCTTCTACCTTCAGATAGTCATGCAAATCGGCGTGCTCCAATACGGCTTCATCCATCAGGTTTTTAAGACCTGTTTGATGATAGCTGTTGAGATAGGCCCATTTCAGGACTTCATCGTCTTCTATTCCGTAAACATTCAGGTGTTTTTCCAGTACAATTTTATCCAATGTCAGGGTTCCGGTTTTGTCTGTACAAAGAATATCCATAGCTCCAATGTTTTGGATGGAGTTCAGACGTTTTACAATTACCTTATGTCTGCTCATGGTTACAGCGCCTTTTGCAAGGTTGGCTGTCACTATCATAGGCAGCATTTCAGGTGTGAGGCCTACCGCTATGGCAATAGCAAAAAGCAAAGCTTCTGCCCAATCATTTTTCAGTAATCCGTTGATTAAAAAAATAAGCGGAACCATCACGAGCATAAAGCGGATAAGTAAGAAACTGACCTTGTTAATCCCTTTGTCAAAGCTGGTTTCGGGACGTTCTCCCACAATAGACCTGCTAATGCTTCCAAAAAAAGTATAGCTGCCGGTGGCAACAACAATTGCTGTAGCAGAACCGCTTACTACATTTGTACCCATAAAACAGACATTATTGAGATCTGTAGGCTGCTTTTTTTCTGCATTCCGTATAGGGAAATGACTTTTTTCAACAGGCAGTGCCTCGCCTGTAAGCATACTTTCGCTTACAAAAAGGTCTTTGCTCTGTATGATGCGGCAGTCGGCAGGAATCATATCACCGGCAGACAGGTATACAATATCACCGGGAACCAATTCACTGATAGGGATTTCTTTTTTACCTGTAAACTTTCTGAATACGGTAGCAGTGGTCTTTACCATACTCTTTAGTTTTTCGGCTGCTGAATTGCTTCGGTATTCCTGTACGAAACGTAAAAGAGCACTTACCAGAATCATAACGGAAACTACGATGACGGTTTTGAAATCGCGGTCTTCTACAGACGGCAACCAAACATCAATAACAAAGGAAACAACAGCAATGACCAGTAGTATGTAAATAAAAGGATTGGCAAATGCTTTCAATAGCTGCATAAGCCGCTTTGGTGCTTTCTGGTGCTGTAATTCATTGATTCCGAATTTCAGTCTGCGTTCCTCCGCAGTAGTATCTGTTATTCCTTTTTCACTGGTTTCCAGCATGGCATAAACAAACTTGTCGTCCTGGCTGGATGCATTTTGCAGTTTAGTGACGGTTCCCATATTCATTCCGTTTGAATTGATTACGGAATGAAGCGGGTTTTTTATCTTCTTTTTTAAACTTGTCATCATTGGGCTTTTTATTTGTTTGATGAATAAGTATTGTGGTATTGCTAAATATTAAAGTAAAAAAGTTGGGAGAAGGATATCTCTGCATGGCTGAAACTATTGTTATAAGTCTGATTCTGTTCCCGTAATCTCCCAACTTACTTTAATTACTTTTTCCTCGATAGTGAGACGGCTTGCCGTTTTTTCTATCAGGTTGTCCTGGGGTGTGGCAGATTTAATCTCTGCGGTTATTGTTACCTGGTTTATATCCTCTGTGTCATTACTGGTTAATGATTTTAATAATAGTTTGTCCTCGTTTCCGAGCATCTGCATCAGCAATACGCGAATCTGATTTTCTACTTCGGTTTTGCATTTAATAGTGAACAGATAGTCCGTTTGTATATTGTTTGATTTTATGAATGTGAGCAAGCTCAACTTTTGTCCAAGCGGGCGGAGAAGCATGTGCGTAAGCATAATCGCAGCCGTAACAATCCCTGCCTGTGCAAATAATCCCAAACCACAAAGCGAACCTACAGCTGCAGAACACCAAATAGTGGCGGCTGTGTTTAAACCTTGTACGCTCAGACCGTCTTTCATGATTACACCTGCGCCCAGAAAACCAATACCGGTTACAATTTGCGCCGCAATACGGCTTGGGTCACCCGCCACATCTGTCAGCGAAACCGAAAGCAGGATAAAGGCAGCAGAACCTAATGACACCAAAGTATTGGTTCGAAGTCCTGCGCTTTTTTGACGCCACTGTCGTTCAATGCCGATGGAGGCGCCAAATACAAGCGCAAATAACAGGCGTATAGAAAAACTTAAAAGGGTCATTGGCGTATATTTACTTATCTGCAAGCAAAAAATCAATCCCTCAAACGAAGTCGGGTACAAAAAGAAGTGCCGCGGCTATTCCGGTTTTAAGATGAAAAATCATTGTGCTTTTTTGCTGACACAAAAATCTTCATTCTCAATGGAAAGAGCCGTTAGAGAATCAATAGAAAAAAATTAGAATTTTATTAGAAAGGCTAAATGTGGGCCAGTTCAATCGTAAACACAGTTCCGGGATTTTCAGACTTTACGCTGATAGTGCCTTTATGAAGTGTTATGATTTTTTGTGTAAGCGAAAGGCCGATGCCGTTTCCGTCGGCATATTTTTTATTTTCGCCTCTATAAAACGGAGTAAAGATATTCTCAATGTCTTTTTTCGAAATACCAATGCCTTTGTCTGCGAATCGTAATAGGATTTTTCCATCACCATATGAAAAAGAAACGGTACTCTGTTTGTCATTTGAAAATTTGCAGCCGTTTTCAAACAGGTTGGCAAAAGCTACTTTTAGAAGATATTCATTACCGTTAACAGATATCTGGTCGTCATTCTCAAAATCACTTTCAAAGTGGATATCAATTCTGTAATCAGGATTTGCCTGCTGTACCTGTAATCGGGCATCCAATAATATTTCGTCTATACGCACAGGCTTAAAAGCAATTTCGGATGGGTCATAACTCGCTTTTGCCAAATCCAACAGGCTATTGGAAAGGCGTACCAGTTTTTGGGCGTCAGACAGCGCATTGGTTATGGCATCTTTGTATTCATGGATAGTGCGGTCTTTATGGGTTGACAGTTCCAGTTCGGCAATAATGGCCGCAAGAGGCGTTCTTAATTCATGGGAAATATTGGAAACAAAGTGTTTTTGCGCCTCAAAAGAATTTTCCAGGCGGTCAAGCATTTCGTTGAATGTGTTGGCCAGTTCTGAAAGTTCGTCTTTGCTTCCGTTGCTCATTAGGCGCAAGTCAAGATTGGTGGCAGAAATGTTTGCTGCCTTTTCGGTCATTTCCTTTACAGGGCCAAATGCTTTTTTTGAAAAGAAACGCCCGGCAATGTAGATAAACAGAACAGAAATGATAAAAACAATAACGATAGTCTTAAACAGATTATTAAGTTTGATATAACCATTTTGGTCATAAGCTGTGGCGGTAACTATATAATAGCTATTCTGAAATTCATACCGAAGCCCGATAACCTGCCAATCCTGCTGATAAAAGCTGATTTTTCCTTTTTGATTAATTTCATTTATCATCTGCCTGGTTTCCTTCACATAATCAATGTCAACAGCATCATGATAAAGCAAATCAAAGGATGGGTCATAAATAGCAACTTCTACTTCATTTAATATCTTTCGGTTGCTATGGTAGATTTCCTGTAAGGTTTTTTTATCCACTCTGGCATTTAAAAAAAGATTGGCTTTGGTAATGGCTTCTTTTTTTAATAAGGAATAAAACTCCTTTTCCCTGTTTTCTTTAGCCGTAAAATAGATAACCGCAGCGAAGATCAGTAAAATTGTTGCTGTAATTAAGGTGAACAATAAAGTGAGCCGTGTCCTGATTTTCATTATTCTGCCTTCAAAATAAATCCCATTCCTGATTTAGTGTGTATGAGTTTCTTTTCAAAATCCCGATCGATTTTTTTTCTCAGATAATTGATGTAGACATCAATAAAATTGGTGCCGGTATCAAAATGGGTGTCCCATACTTTTTCGGCAATCTCAATACGCGATAATACCCGTTCCGGATTGTGCATCAGATATTCTAAAAGTTTAAATTCTTTTGGTGTAAGGCTAATTTCCTGTCCGCCCCGTTTCACGATTTTGGTGTGTAGGTTCATTTCAAGGTCAGCAAAGCGTATAATAAAACCAACACTGTTTGCGGTTTTGGTATTGCGTTTTAGCAAAGCCCGGACACGTACCAACAGTTCGCGCATTTCAAAAGGCTTGACCAGATAATCGTCTGCTCCGGCATCAAATCCTTCTACCTTATCGTCTGTCGTGCCAAGTGCTGTCAACATGATAATGGGAATGTCGGGTTTGGTTTCCCGTATTTGCCTGCATACATCAATTCCATCCATTTTTGGCAAAATAATATCTGTAATAATCAGCTTGTAGTTATTTTGCAACCCTAGCTTCTTTCCTGAAAGTCCGTCATAGGCCAAAGTAACAGTAAAACCCTGTTCTTCAAGTCCTCTCTGTATGAGTTCGGCTACCCTTTGGTCGTCTTCTATTACTAAAATTGCCATTTTTGTCTTTTTGGAGTGGATTATACAAAGCTACGAAATAAGCTGTAAAATAAGCTTTTAAGGCTAAATCGATTGAAAATTAAAAAGACAACTTGTATTTTTCTAATATTTCACTTGCGATTATATCAACCTCGGCTTCTTTGTCGTGTGGGGTTGCATTTAAGTAAACATTTTTTACTTCGAGTAAAATTTTCTGACCGGGAGTAATTCAGAATGTAATAACGTCACGTTTTCTTTTTTGATTATCTTATCAAGTCAATCATGAAAATAAAAAAGACGACTTATTAGTCGCCTCTTTGATGTAAAAAAATCTATTATTTTGGTGTTTATATTACAGCTTTGAAAACACTTAATGTGAAATATTATCAAAAAGTATATATTTAAAATTCCAAAAACAGTTTTTATAGTAAGATTATATAGCATCTATACAAAAAAATAGTGGTTAGAAATTATTTATAAGGATTTGATGCTTCAATAGTGTCTGTAATTGTTTTATTACAAGGAATTTGGTTATAATTAAAATATTCAATATTTGTAAAATCGTCATTATCATTCCGTCCTAAAAAACCTTTTTTTCTTATGTGAATATCTATTCCTGGTGAGATAACTTCTGGAGTTTTAGAGCAATAATATTCCAAACTGTCAGAATAAATTTTATATCCAAAATTTTCCTTTTGAAAGTAAATAATATTTGATCCTTTGTCTTTCTCGGATAAGCCAATTATATAATATTTATTTATGTGATTATGAATAACCAAGCTATCAATTACATAATTATCGGATAAGATTTTGACATATCCCTCTTTATAGTTCAATTCTATTTTCTCGGCTTTAAATTCTTTGCAACTAAAAAGCAATAAGCTTAAAATGAGCAGTAGTATTATGTTTTTATTTTCCATATTTTTTTGTTATTTCCTCTTGTTGATTTGTCCAATTAACTATTAAAGAATTTAGTACTTTAGTCATGCTTGCTTTTGTTTTAGTATCCCAATCCATATCTTTCATCTTTTTCAAACTTGATTTAGCACTATCAATATTTCCTTGAAGTACTACATCTCTTTTGAATTGATTTCCAACTGCTTCTAGCATTGTCGCTTTTTCATTATCAGTAAGATTGTCTCTTTTAAATATACTCATTACAGCCCCATTTTTATAGGATAACAGCCTGTCTGCCATATCCACATTCTCCTTATCGCTTCCAAATCTGTATGCTTTTACTTCAGTGGGTATATCTCTGTATTTCTTGGAAGAACCTTCGATAAGGTAATCAAAATAAAAACTTAGGCTACCCTTATTGGCAATATCTTGCCTGTGGCTTTGTTCATGGGAAATCAAGCCAAACCAATAATCTTCATCTTTATCTACAACTTTTGAACTATACATTACTAGGCGTCCCTTTACTGATGCTTCAGGATGTCCAGTTAATTCATTCCATGACCTAACCCTCGGATCTGTACTGATAATCCAAGTAGAATTTGTTAATGATGAAACAGAATATCCATATGCGGCATTCATCAATGTTACAACTCCTTTTGACAATTTACCATCTGACCCAATTAAAAAATCTGGTTCCATACCTTCTAATTCTTTTGCTATGGTTACCAAATTTCCACTAAAAACATAGGGTGACCATTGTGGAAAATCAGGGGCCAATGGGTCAATATTCATAAACCTCCCAATTGCATAATCATAATTTCTCCATTTAAAGCTGTCCCAGTTAAGACCTAATTCTTCTTGGCGTTCCTGTCCCTGAAATTTATATTTATACTCCAACGGTGCACTTGGTTTTCCGGGTCTTAAACTTACCTTTTCATCAATCCTTTGGAAAGAATTCCAGCCTGAGCTATAGTTAGTATGTTTGAGTCCAAATGGATAGTAATGGTTTTCTTCAATAATCTTAAGAGCGTTAGTAACCGGATCAAGTCCATACGAAAGGCGAATGTTGCCTAGATGGTCTTTATAATTAAAGACATAATTATAACTTTCAGGTGTTATTACGGTCTGGTTTTCTAAACTGCCACCATAGACTGCCGGTGTGTAATTTACATAGCCTTCAGCTGTTGGAAAGAATAAAAGTGTTTTGCCCTTGTACTGAAATCCTTGAAGATAGGTGAAAGACCTGGGTGTTCCAACTTCAGTGACCAGCTTTTGAACTTTTTTTCCGGCAGCATCGTAAAGATATTCAATTTTATTGGATTCTGAACCAAAAACAATTTTTATAGGCAGATTCAGATGGTTATACAATATTTGGGTGATGCCTTTGTTCTGATCAGAAATCATATTCCCGTTAGCGTCATAAGCATAGTCGTCTACGGGGTCAGTATATCCGTCAGGGCTATCGTCAATGAAACCTTCGGGGTTAAAGCTATAGTCAAGCACTTTCATCAATTGATTTTTCTTCTGCGGATGATAACTGTAGGCGAGCCTGTCCATTTCAAGAGCCATAAAATCTCCGTCATATCCTCCATTTCTGGACAAATCTGTAATATTCCCATTTTTGTCATAGGAAATTTCTTCATCATAAGAATTAAATACGCTACCGCTTTTTTGATAAAGGGCTCTGTTAAGACGGTTAAGATCGTCGTACTTATACCCATAAGATCTTATGATATCGTTGCTGGATGTTCTCCAAAAGGTTTCAGAAATGTTTCCATTGTATAGAGGTTTTATTTCTCCGTAAACTGTGTTTTCTACTGTTTCGTAATTAATCTTAAATGCGAATAAGTCATCAGGGTTGCCAGCTTGTATGAGATTATCTATTTTGTTGATTTCTTTTAGCCAGCCCTTAATGTTGTATGTATAATCGATTTTTTGTAAAGGATTAGTGCCGGATAAATCAGTGCCTCCCGTTCGTTTTACAATAAGCCTGCCTAATTCATCATATTCATTTTTGGCAAGCAGTTGTGGTATTCCATTTTCACCAACCTGATGGGTATGCTTTATCATACGATCCTGGTCAGAATAGGTATAACTATCTTTTATGTAAATTTCACCCACACCAGCTCTAGAATGTCTTGTCACAGAATAGATCACTTTACCTGAAAAATCGAATTTACTGTCAATTGTGGTATAGCCGCCAAGATAGTTTATCGTTTTTGAGCGTATCGCTCTGTCTTTTGAATCATAGAGAGAATAGGATAGTTCGCCAGTAGCTGAGGCCGATAGGTCCGGAATACGTAACCATGTTCCAGTCTGTAAACCTTTAGGCTTTACCGTATTGTTATAACAGACTGTTTGTCCTTCGATAGGGTCAAAGGTTGCCGGGGCATTAGGGTAATTATAATCGTCGTAATAGTTTACGCTCAATAGTTTCATTCCACTTGTCGGGAAAGCTACACTGGTATAGCCGATATTAATATTGTCTACGGTGCCTCCAGATAGCCTTTTTTCGGAAAAATTGTTGTTAATGTTATTGAGTTGTGACTGAAGCACACTGCGCGTTTCATTTGTACTAAGCCATCCTGTATAAACAGGTCGGTTAAACAGGTCGTATTTGGTTATCAGACAGCCTGATCCATTTCCATTAAAAGGCGAAACGGCTGGTCCCGTTGCCACAACACGATCAAGTTTATCATATACCATATATTCCCATTGTTTTCCGGGAAGCTTCTTCTCAATAAGCCTGTTTCTATTATCATACTTATATTGATAACAGAGATCGTTTAGCTGGGTTGCAGGATTGTCGACTAAGGGAGGGAATACATAGGAGAGGTTGCCATATTGGTCGTAAACATAATAAGTGTCATGACTTACACCAGCGTTGTATGTACGCTTCAATACTAATCGCCCATCTTTGTCTATGTACTCTTCAATAGTGTTGTTTAAGCCACTGGTCCAGTTCTCATTTTTGGTTATTGTTTTATATAATTGGCCTTCGTTATAGATTGCCGATGAGAGTGAAACATCATATACTCCTTGAGCCGAATTCCATGTAGCAGTTGCTTTATAAAGTTTTACACCGTCTTGTGAGGTATTTGTCAAATAATCGATTTTTATTTCTTTGCCACTGCCCATTGACCAGACCAATCCCGGAGCTGATTTCTTTAGCGTTTTGTTTAAAGGAGAATTCTCAAGAATCTTTTCTTCATACGGTACCTTTCCTTGATATTCAGGATAATTAAGCACTTCTGTAAGCGCTCCATCTATATAGTCTAAATCCGTTCTCTGTGAAACATATGGCAAATATTCCTTTAACTGTCTGCCAAAGGCGTCATATTCGGTCACAGTTGTCATACTTTTGCCATTTCCTGACTGGCCTTTGGTGACCATCTGAAGTAGTCTGCCCATTCCGTCAAAATAAGAAGTGCTCTCTACAGCCTGATTCAGGGAAGGAGTTAGTATACTTGACGTACTAGGAACTTTATAGGTGGTTGTTTTTATATAATTTTTGTCCTGACTTTGTCCAAAGGCAATGAAAGGAAGTAGCGATACTAGGTATGTTAATTTTTTCATTTGCTTTGTTTTTTATGGTTTGTAGTGGTATTCATTCTCAGAAAGAATGTTGTTGTCCCGATCTCTTACTTGCCACAATCTTCCCTTATTGTCATAATAATAACTTGCCTTATTGCCTTTGGAGTCCATTTTTGTTGAAATACCAATTCCGGGCTTATATGTAAATGCAGTGACCAAGGCGTCAGGGAAAGCGATTCTTAAAGCATCTAATGCCAATAATAGGTCTGCTTCTGTTCCCGTATCTGATTTTTGTTGTAAATTGGTTATTGTAGATGCAGGTATAGTATTGTAGGCTAAATTTTCAATTTTTGCTATTGGCAGAGTCTTTTTATAGCCCCATATAAGGCTTATGGGTATACTGTTGGCTTTTTTATACTGTAGTAGGTTTCCTTTTTCATCATATCTTTCAAGATTGAATTCTGTCTGAGGTACGATTGTGTTTCCTCCTTTCAATGTCTTGATAGATGCCTCTGCTAAAAGAGAACCATTGAATAGACCATATTCTTTATCTACCTGTTCTAATAATTCTGCTCCGGAATATTGTTTTGAACGCAACGGAGAACCAATAATGTTTTTGGATACGAGTTCAGAGGTGTAAGGGAAAGATGCTATTTCTGCATCACCCGGATAATAGTTTTTTATGATCTTGTTTGCTCCGCTTTCTGATGTTGTTTCTGTAATTACCGATGGTTGGTATTTATTGTTATATTCATAGGAAATTGTTTTTTCAAGCTGTCCATTTGAAAAATATTCTGTTGTTTTTTTCTGTAGTACAGGAGTCACTTCATCCTTGATTTCGTAAATCTGCATGTTTTCTATGGTTCCTCTTACTGTAGGATTACTTGCAATGCAAGCAAAACTATAATTTAAGTGAAATTTTACATGCATTCCAATACCTACTTTCCTCGGAGGGTAATAGTCGTGGTACATATAGGTGTTTTCTTCCCTTCTTTTTAAATTTCCTAAAGCATCGAAATGTTCAGTTTTAAGTAGGTCCCCATTACTTTCTTCATATGTCCTTTTTGGTGACAGAGCAAGATTTAAATTGTCATAAATAGGATTGTTGGGTCTGTAGATCATATGGGAAGAAACGCTGGAATAGAACACGCTCTCATTTTTGTTTGCAGAATAATGATATACTGCCTTTCCATTTGTTTCAATACCTGTATTAGCGGAATAGATTTCCTCAATTCTTGAATATCCCACATGAGCTTGTGAAGGAGCGTATTGGTTTCGTCTGTTTTCAGAATATACGGTCACATTTCTTACGGAGCATCCACTTGCACAACTGTTACCATTGGGGCACAGGAAGTCATCAGTACCATATGAGTAGTCATTAGCAAAATCTAATACATCCATCAGTATACCTGATGAGTACAATTCTGAAGATGATGGCAATGCCGTTACGTATTTGTACTCCTTTTTATCTATAATAGTCGCATCGTAATTATAATTAGTGATTTTTTTGACCCTAGCCCCACCAATTTCTTTATTGTAGTTAGCATAGATGGATGATTTTGGGATTTTTACTTTTGCACGTACCGGGAAATAGTACTGTTTCATATAATCAGGATTTCCAGGTTGGAATCCTTCTTCTGCATCAAGCAAATTAGAGATATGTTTTAGTGCTGTTACCCTAAAATAATAGCTGCCAGCAGGTAAATCGCTTAAAGGGATGTTGATAACGGCTACTCCATTATTTATGGAAAGTGGAGGGCATAGGAGATTGCACACGATATCGGAAGAAAACCGTCTTGTTAATACAACCTGATTGTTGGATGCATTGATAATCTGAAGTGCTGGTTTCCATGCATCGACATCCAAAACGGTACATTTTCT